>CAJQZJ010032679.1:2501747-2520883 GCA_907164525.1 Lophiomys imhausi
CATATGAACATGTATAACACCTGAATAACTCCTACACATGTGCCATGACAATAGGGCATAAGGGTGTAGATCCGTCGTAGAGCACAAATGCTTGAGGGTCTCCTCTCATGCCTAAGGGGAGGGAAAGGCAAAATCTTCAGGAGTGGTGTGTGTGTGTGTGTGTGTGTGTGTGTGTGTGTGTGAGTGTGTGTGTGAGTGATGTGTGTGTGTGTGTGTGTGTGTGTGATGTGTGTATGATGTGTGTGTGTGTGTGTGTGTGTGAGATGTGTGTATGATGTGTGTGTGTGTGTGTGTGTGTGTGTGTGTGTGAGTGATGTGTGTATGATGTGTGTGTGTGTGTGTGTGTATGATGTGTGTGTGTGTGTTGCTAAGAATAGAATCTCAGCCTTCCCTCATTGCCAGGCAAGGGTTCTACACTTCCAAGGGTTCACAGACCACCACTGAGAGAAGGACACTAGTGAGGAAGCTCAAACAGGAGGGTGGAGGCAAAACTGGAAGCAGAGACCATAGAGGAATGCTGCTTACTACCTTGCTTCCCTGGATGGCCCACCTTTTCTGTACAAACTGGTACCACCTGCTCAGGGGTGAGATAGCCCACAGTGGACTGGTCCCTTCTCCATCAAGTACCAATTTAAAACAAAAGACAATTAACATCTTAGTTAAGGTTTCTATTGCTGGGATGAAACCACATGACCAAAAAACAAGTTGGGGAAGAAAGGGTGTTACTTGGCGTACACTTCCACGTTGTGGTCCATTAGTGAAGGAAGCCAGGACAGGAGCTCAAATGGGGCAGAAACCCAGTGAAGGAAGCCATGACAGGAGCTCAGACGGGGCAGAAACCCGGAGGCAGGAGCGGATGCAGAGGCCATGCAGGGGTGTTTTGCTTACTGCTTGTTCAGTCTGCTTTCTTACAGAACCCAGGACCACCAGCCTGGGGGTCTCTGATGAGCCTGTGTTAGGTTGAGATTAAACTAGCCACTACAGGCATGATGTCCCAAGACATTTGCACAGGCTAGTCTGATGGAGGCAATCATTCAATTGAGGATCCCGATTCCTACATGTCTCTGGTTTGTGTTGTTGGCAAAAACTAACCAGTTCACCAGCCCCAAATATTTGCATTTTACCTTATAATATTATTTTCTGTAAGCCTGAAATATTTTTGTATAAGAGCATTTTACATATGCTAAAAATAATCCTGCCAAATCTATAACATCAAAAAATTACATAGGTGTCAATATAATAATGACTTGTTATATGGTGTTAGAAATATTTTAATATTTTGAACTAAGAATGTCTTGTGAAATTTTGATTTAATAACACGATGTTTTCTATTTAAACCACTAGGAATGAAGAAAAATATTTAAAGCTAAGCAGAACTTTCTGGGATTGCTTTACAAGGGTAGAAGAGTAAAGGCAGAAATATTTAGGGAAAATGAGAGAATGAGGGGAGGAAAAGGTGAAACGGCTGAAGGTTTGTAACAGAGTGGATGGTTACTGGGACCAGGTGCAGACAGAAGCCAAAGGGAAGAGGAAATGAGAAGAAGGGACTTATGGACAGATCTACGAGGGAGGAAACCATTTAGTGAGTACCTGGATGATCCGCCTTGATTATGAGAAACCAGATTAAAGGCAGAGTCCCTGCAGAATGTGACTTAACTCACTTGGGTCAGAGAGTTTCGCAGTTTCTATTGTTTTCAATGTCCGTACTTCAGAATAAGGAGACTGAGCCTGGGTTAAGAACATTTACCTAGGGGCTGGAGAGATGGCTCAGCGGTTAAGAGCACTGCCTAGTGCTCTTCCAAAGGTCCTAAGTTCAATTCCCAGCAACCACATGGTGGCTCACAACCATCCACAATGTGATCTGGTGCCCTTTTCTGGAATGCAGGTGTACATGCAGATAGAGCACACATATGCATAAAATAAATGAAATAAATCTTTAAAAAAGAAAAAAAAGAACATTTACCTATGATGAAGGGTATGTAGACTGGAAGTCAAATTCACCTCCCCAGGGCACCTCAGAGCAATTCATTCTTCTACTCCACAGCATCCTCTCATATATGCTGGATCTCCTCACGCTCAGTGAAGGTGAGAGAGAATCATTAGACATCCAGCCAGGAAAGAAGACGGCACTTCCTCTTTTCCTTGTGTATGTTTTGTGTGTGTGTGATGTGTGTATGTTATAGGTGTGAATACCCACCTCACGGTATGTGTGTGAAGGTCAGAGAACAGCTTCAGAGATGGTCCTCATCTTCCATCTTGCTTGATAGAGGGTCTTTCTTGTTCACATTTGCACAGTTCAGCTCTGCCTCTCATAGCAGCACTGTTGCGCCGTTCAGCTTTTGTGTGGGTTGGGGGATCTGAGCTCAGGTCTTTGTGTGGCAGGCTTTCTTACCTCCTGAGCCATCTCCCCAATCCTCTTGGCTTGAATGGCATGGTTCTCTTTTTAGAAGTCATTTAGTAGACTTGGTATTGGCAACTAAAATGGAGAGCTGAAAATGAAAGGTGTGGAGAAATTCTACTTTTCATAATAAGTTTGATGCTGGGCCGTGTGTGCCCCAGCCCACAGTTTTCCACTGAGCTACGCACCCAGCCAGCCATGCATACTAATCTACTATCGAGATGTTTTGATTTGTTTTTAAGAGTCCTGTTACCATCACATAATTTCCTTTGTCCCCCTTTTAGTAGAGTTCGATTCTAGCAAGTTCTGACAGTAATGGTTTTTAATGCTTGTTTTTTCTTCTTCAGAGATGGTATCCACCTCATGAAAGAATACAAAGTTAGAGAGAGAGAGAAAAAAACAAATTGGTGATATGATTCAAAGAGCTTGAAGTTTTTTAGTTTTACTAAGCTGAACACAAATATTTCCTGACAAATCTTGTGGGTTAGACCAAAGTTTGATTCCTAAGCAGTCCAGGCATTGGAAGACACCAGGGACTTTTTTATGTTTTTCTCAATGACTCTGAGTTCTACTGATAAAGTTCACCAACAGCTGCACAGCAGTTTTTTTTTTTAAACATTTATTTATTTATTTTTTATGTATACAGTATTTGCTCTACATATATGTCCGGGCAGATCTCAATGTAGATGGCTGTGAGCCACCATGTGGTTGCTGGGAATTGAACTCAGGACCTTGGAAAGAACAGCCAGTGCTCTTAACCTCTGAGCCACCTCTCCAGCCCTGCACAGCAGTTTTGTTGGCGATGGTCTGGAGCATCAAGTGGCTGAGTGGAGCCATGAATGCAGCTTGGTTTGGGCAGAGCCCTGCCACAGTGAGGGCGCAGAGCAGCCCTTGCCATTTAAACCTCTCTTTGCCGAGCTTTATAGCTTGGCTGGAATGCCTAATTCACCATGCCACCGAGTGGCAAAGGTCACCTTTTACATTTGAGAACAGCCATTCCAAGGGAAACGAACCAGACATTTGAGTTCATTTTCCCCTTTCTTGTTTATGCTCTCACTTTGGGGGTGGGGTGGGGGATAAAATTAAGAAAGTGTTTTTAATGAGGCATTTGTTTAAAAATCATACCCTGGGCCAGGCTGCATTACATAACACAGTTTTGCTTCTATTTGGAATCTAGTAAGAGCTAACATTTGATTGGAAAATGTGAGGTAACTTGTTTTTAGACAGTTTTTTTAAAGAAGTACCTAGGATCCTATTAACACAATTTAAAAAAATCTTGTGGTTAAAAAAAAAAAAAGAGCCAATGGGGCTGGAGAGATGGCTCAGAGGTTAAGAGCACTGGCTGCTCTTCCAAAGGATCCAGGTTCAAATCTCAGCACCCACATGGCAGTTCACAGCTGTCTGTAATTGCCGGGCATGGTGGCATAAGCCTTTAATCCCAGCACTCAGGTGGCAGAGGCAGATGGATCTCTGTGAGTTCAAGGCCAGCCTGGTCTACAGAGTGAGTCCAAGACAGTCAAGGATACACAGAGAAACCCTGTCTCCAAAAACCTTTAAAAAAAAAAAAAGAGCCACTTAATGTTCTAATATATATATATATATACAGTACAGAGCCCTGTGATTTAATTCCATAAAACCTAACTAACTACTCAATTGCTCAAGTCTTCAGGATGGACAGCCTTGAAGTGGCTCACCCTTCCATGGGCAGAACTGTCCCCTGCATTGTTTTCTTGGGCATTTTCTCCATGCCCACAGGATGTCTGAAGTACACAATTCAATGCTTTGAATTATGATTGGTTTTTGAAGCATTTTATCAGTTGGAGCAATGCAGAGTAGAAAGTATTTTTCTAAATTGAATGCTGTTTTTAATTTTCATTTAGCGATCTTAAAATGAAGACGTGTGTGTGTGTGTGTGTGTGTGTGTGTGTGTGTGTGTATCCATGTTACATGCATGCAAGTATGTGGACATGTGCTCTCATGCACACAAGTTTGGAGGGCAGAAGACATGAGTTGTCTTCTGTTGCTCTCTGTCTTATTGCCTTGAGACCGGGACTCTCAATGAGCTGAAGCTTTCTGTCGTAGCTAGGCTGAGTGGCCAGTACGATGCCAGGACCCTTCTGCCAGCCTCCTCCTTCATGCTGGGGATATAAGCACACAGTCACACATAGCTTTTTATGTGGATGCTGGGAATTTAAAATCAGGTCTTCATGTTTGCACAGCATGTGCCCTCGCTGAGTTATCCCCAACCTCGATGCTCTTTTTTTTATACCTGGGTGTTTTGTGTGGTGCTCTTTTCTTGTACTGGGAACAGAAGCCAGGGTCTTGAGTGTGAACAAGGGCTCCGTTACTGGGCTAAATCCTTAACCACTGGCACTCCTATAAAAACAACGTCGGAATGTTTAACTCATGTCAGCTGTTTGTATAGTACTGCAACTAAAGACTAAGCATTGGGTGAAACTTTTACAGTTAGTTCTTTTTCATTTTTAGTACTGCGGATTGAACTCAGAGCATCACACACCCTAGACCGGTGCTTCTCAACCTTCCTAATACTGTGAACCTTTAACACAGTTCCTCATGTTGTGGTGGACCCCCAACCGTGAAATTATTTTTGTTACTGCCTCATAACTGTAATTTTGCTACTGTTAGGAATCATAATGTAAATATTTTTGGAGATAGAGGTTTGCCAAATGGGTGGAGACCCACAGGTTGAGACCCATTGTGCTAGATACAGGCTCTACCATTGAGCTGTATCTTCAGCCTACAATTAGTTTTTATGTTTCAGAAGAGATAGCCTTATGGAGAGTCAATAAGGTCCTACTATAATGTACTCTACTTGGAGAGTTTATGGCTTTACCACATACAATTATGCCATAAAATGATGTGCAACTCATTGGAAATGACCTGAAAGTGTCAAGTGTGAAAGAATTCACCGACTGAAGTGAATGCCTGCTGCTGGTGGTTCCCAGTGGAGGGTCGCTGAGGCCTCTATCCAAAAAGAGAGTTAAAATTACTAAAACCCACTGTGGGTCCTCGGGAGTAAATGTTAAGTCAAAGATATTACACACACTACCAAATAGATCCTTTTCTCTTATAAATACCTGACTGACAGGTAAAATGGACAAATCTGTAAGAAACTTTGCCATGGTAATGCAATTTTTTTTTTGAAAAACAATACAGTCTCTATTTGTGTGTTTTTACCTGTTTGTCTCATCTCTGTCAGCAAGTTTTTGTCTTGACAAAAGACAATGAGGTCTTGAAGATCCATTCTTTTGTGTTCAGTTCTTTAGTAAAAACAACAACCTATAATTGGACTACTCGTAATTGTTTTATTGTGTGGTTGACTTTATTAAATGTTCCCTAAACTTCAACTATTCAATGGATATTTCCAAAAAACAGTTCATTTGGAATCCTTGTGTTCATTCAGAGTAGGCACTTGGTAATTTGGACATTGATCATCCTCAAGGTCTCTGTGTTAAAGGCTTAGTCTCAAGATGGGGCTAATGAGAGGTGGTGGAGCTTTCAGGAGACATTTGGGGGTCTCTGGGAGATGCCCTTGAGGGATAGTGGAAGCCCCACCTCCTCTCTCTTTTGCTTCCTTGCTTATGGTGATTTTGCTCTACTGTGCCTCCTTCTATGTGTGCTATCTTGCCACAGGCCTGGCAGAACCAACAGGGTCAACAATCATGGGGAAAAAACATCTAGAGCTATGGGAGGGACAAGCTCTTTTCCCTTATAAAGTATATTTGACACAGGAAGATTAGGAGGGGGGATGCAGGATGTCTGTCATAAAAACACATCATGGAATTGAGCTTGGAAGGGCCTGGATAATAATATAATCATCAAAGCTGTTTCCTTTTTACTAAATAATTCAGATATGTTTTCCACAATCTTCTTTTTCCTGAAGTGAGGGTGTGAAGGTTATGTGTGTAGGGGTGAGGGTATATGGGAATGCTAAGCAAATGATCTACCACTGAGTTACACTCTCAAATCCTACCTATGCAACTCTAGATTGCTACTGGATTAAACAAAGAAAACAAAAGGTGGGGGCAGAAGGGGAGAGTGATACAGATACAGAGAGAAGCAGGGTAAGGGCAGGGAAGGAGAGGAATGAGATCTGAAAGAGGTAGTGAGAGGGCTGAGTAGTAACACAAAAGGGCCACTTGTGCCATCATTAATGGAAGAGTTCAAATTTGGGTACCATCTCCAGAAAATCTTTTCTGACCATGCTATAGCCTCTTTATTTAGTCATCTACTGGTACATAACAAACTAACCCCAGTGATTGCACACAGTTTTTATGGGTCAAGAGTCCAGGAGCAGATTAGCTAAATCACAGGCACCAGTCTCACAAGAGACTGTAGGCTAAGCTGCTGCCCTCTGAGACTCCACAGAGACAAACAGATTTGCTTCCCATGGCTCATCACATGACTGGTGGCAGGCAGCCTTAGCTTTTCACCAAGTGGGCCCCATAATAGACTGCTGACAATCCTTCCAACATGACAGCAGGATTCCCGTAAGAGTGACTGATGGAAGAGGAAGCTAAAATGCCTTTTACAGCTGGTGTCCAGTGGCTAGGTCATAAACACTGTCTCTTAGGTGTCTTTCCTATTCTTTGGGATTGAATCCTTTGGTCCAGCCTACACTCAAGGAAAAAAAAAGAATCAGCCTCTACCTTTTAAAAAAGATATCAAGGTCTGGAGATATGGCTTAGCAGTTAAGAGCACTGGCTGCTCTTCCAAAGGCCCCAGGTTCAAATCCCAGCACCCACATGGGAGTTCACAGCTGTCTGGGCGTGGTGGAGCACGCCTTTAATCCCACCACTAGGGAGGCAGAGGCAGGCGGATCTTTGTGAATTCAAGGCCAACATGGTCTACAGAGTGAGTCCAGGACAGGCAAGGATACACAGAGAAACCCTGTCTTGAAATACTTAAAAAAAAAAAAAAATTAAAGTTCTTGTGGTCTTTATTCAATCGGTCACATCACTTAATTCATCCTGGCTGGCCAAAATATTCTGCACTCTGTTCTCTTGTGTGACAAAGTACCAAATTAAATTTATAGCACCTCCAAAATATCAAAATAATTTCTTCTTTAATCCGGATTGAAAGGTAATACTTTATATATTATCAAAAAAACCAAATTTGCTCCAGGAAAAATATTACCTGACCCCCCCCCAAAAAAGATAATTGTCCCAGAATTAGGATTAGGGCAGGGCTCTGTTCTTATCTTTCCAGGAGATTTAAAGCATCCATTCAAGGAATCCAGGGACAACTGGACAACGGAAACCTCAGCAGAAAACAGATCAGACACCAAAGAAGACGAGTGGCCCAGATGATCCAGCCTTGCAGACTTCTTCAATAGCAGTTTGCTCAAAAGTCTACAACCACAACAACTCAAAATCGCTAAGATTGTTCAGCTCCACAGACTACTCCAGCCAGATCTTCAGTAAAGCTCTGAAGATCAGCTTCTGTCTATGAACTTCTTAGGACATCTAAATAACTGAGCACAAAAGGACTGAACATCAAATGATTCTATTAACATTTTTAACCATTTTTCCATTCTTATTTGGGCCCCAAACAGGTTTACTACGTCCCAAATCAGCAGGAAGTCATTTTAAGAGAACAACGTCCCATCCCCAGAAGGTGGGGAGGGTGTTCCCCCCACTTTGGTTATTTGATAGATAATAGAAATTTTTGTTATATAGGGGAAAAGACTACAAGCTGTTAAATGGTCTTGTTAAATGGGTTTTGGAGGTTAGACCCAGGGACTTCTCTCTTTTTCTTTTCTGTATCCTCCTTTCTCTCCTATATAGGAGTGAACAGACTTGAGAAAAATGGGACATAGTCATAGTATAGGAAAGATCAAGAAAAAAGGAAAGATTATTGAATATTGCCTTATACCTTTGTATATTGATACAAAATTAATATTATATTTGGCTAAATTGGTACTGATCATTATATATTAATGCAAAATTAAGATTGTATTGGGCTACATCAGTATTGATCTTTATATATTGATACAAAATTAAGATTATATTTGGCCACAATGGTATTGGCCCTTGTATATTGATGTAAAATTAAGATTGTATTGAGCTACATCGGTATTGATCTTTGTATATTGATACAAAATTAAGATTATATTTGGCCACATTGGTATTGATCTTTGTATATTGATACAAAATTAAGGGTAACGCTTCTTAAAGGTATTGTTCGTAGTAATACTTAAAAATGAAATGTCAAGTTTTGACCTCTCGCTACCAACTGCCATAAACTGTTTAGGATAATTAAGAAACGGAAACTAATAGTCATGAAAACGTGTCATTTTGTTAGTTACTATGACAGTCTATCACAGTTATTTTCTAAGCTACTCAGAAATCAAGTTGCTAAGAGTCAAGCAATATTTGCTTATTTAAATATAAGAGATAGGTAGGGCATCTTCAAAAACCTCAAGAGATCTGCAGAATATGGCATTCAAAGATGTTTTCTTAACTTAAGATTTTTTGATATCGAGACATGTCAGCTCCTGACAGCACCCCCTATTCTACTCCAAGTAGAAGATGAGCATCGAAGAATCTCCAGTGGGAGATGATTAAATTGGTGGTAAGCCATTCTCTTGGCAAGAAAAACCCCTTGCTTCAACTGTAGACAGACTTTTGTCCAAAAAGGACAAAACTTGGAAGCAGATAAGTCGACAGCCTAGCTCTGTCAAGACAGGGTAGGTAAGTCCTTCATAATTCCTGCTCTACAATCAATGTCTGTCAGAGAAACGGGGCCAAATGACTGAAGATCGATGCTGTAATGTATGGAGAGAAAATGGGAACTGTCCAGGCAGTCACTGGTATGTCATTTCTTAGTTTTGGAAGCTGCAGGCCCTGCACTTCCTATGTAATCAGATATATTTATCCCTCTCAGGTCTCTGAGGTGGTTGAAGAATAGATAGCTAGAGTCTCATAGTTAAATTTTGAGTTGTTTAGGAATCAAAAGGGTGTTCTGGATCTAAGAAGATATTTTTAAAATTATGAGGCAAGTTAGTATGAAAGCTGAGTTAGATATAGAACTTTAAACTCATGGAGATGGTTAGATAGTAGAATGTTAAAGTCAGGTGCCAAATACATATGGACTGGACATTGGGAATGTATGCTAAGCCATATAACTCTTATAATTGTGGCCTATTTATTTCTGTTGTTTTGTATTGTATTTATAGTTATAAGAAAAAGAACCATTTTTTGGACTGAAAGGGAGAGGAGGGTGGAAGGGTGGGACTGGAGGGGGGAGTAGGGAGGGGATTGTGATTGAGATGGAACTTGAAGAAATAAAAAATAAATTATTAATAAAAATTTATAGCACCAGCTTTTAACTTAGCAATCTTTTATACAATTCATAATGAAAATTGCTAGCAAAAGTAATTTACATGAAAGCAAAAATGCAAGCATGGCTTAAGCAGCACACAGCAAACACTGAACTAGATTAAAGAGTCATTTTGCCCTAGATAACCACAGCTTTCTAAAAAAGTTAGAGAGTGGGGGCTGGAGAGATGGCTCAGCGGTTAAGAGCACTGGCTGCTCTTCCAGAGGTCATGAGTTCAATTCCCAGCAACCACATGGTGGCTCACAACCATCCATAATGAAATCTGGTGCCCTCTTCTGGCCTGCAGATACACCTGCAGACAGAACACTGTATACATAATAAATAAATCTTAAAAAAAAAAAAGTTAGAGAGCTATAAAAATGTAACTCAGGAAAAGTAAACTTGTTAAAAAAATAATGGCTACAAAGAAAAAGCTTATAATAGCAGAAGCTCTTATGAAAATTTGCTGTGAACAGAAACCAAAGGTCAGAGAGATGGCTTGGTGGTTAAGAGCACTTACTCTCTTGCAGAGTACCCAGCTTCAGTTCCCAGCACCCACATCAGTGAGCTCAGAGCTTCCCGTAACTCCAGCCTGGAGGGATCTGACACCACTGGCTTCCATGACCGCTCATAGGCACATACCCTCAAGCAGACACAATTGTCTTTTGGTTTGGTTTGGTTTTTTTCGAGACAGGGTTTCTCTGGTTAGTCTTGGTAGACCAAGCTGGACTTGAACTCATAGAATTCCACCTGCCTCTGCCTCCTGAGTGCTGGGATTAAAGGTGAGAGCCGCCACCACTGCCCAGACACATGCATTATTAAAAATTATTTAAAATAATTAAATTTCTCCTCTAACTCATTTTCACCTGGAAAAGAATTAATACACACACACACACACACACACACACACACACACACACACACACAAACTCCCAGTAAATCAGCAAAAGAAATAGCAAAAAAGGGGAAAGGAGTTTAATTGCAGACTAGAGAAAAATGATCAATCAATTTAATGATACTTTGAAAACACCATCTCCCCAATCAACTTTGTTACAACAATTCTGATTAAAATCTTATGTTGGTTACCTGGAGCAAAACAGCTGGAATTACAACCCAGGTATCTAAGTGTCTACGGAAACAGAACATTTGCAACAGTACATTTATTCATTCATTGTGCATATATTCATAATCTTTAGGGTAGAAGGGCTCTGTAGGCAATGCTTTCTAAGGTTGACATTTTAAGCAGAATCTATTAAAGAACAGATTGACAAGGAGGCTAGGGACGTAGCTCAATGGTAAAATGCTTACCTATTATTCATGGAGCCCCAACTTCTACCCCCAGCACCATAAACAAAAAGAAAAATTGTTTTTTGAGTCTAGGTCAGGCAAGGATACATAGAGAAACCCTGTCTCTAAAAACCAAACACACAGAGAGAGAAATAGTTTTAAAAATTTTTTTAAACATTTTTAAAAATAATTTTTTAAATATGTATTTATTACTTCAAGTTACATCTCTATCACAGTGTCCTCTTTCTACCCCTCCCAGTCCCACCCTCCCACCCTCTACCCCCATCCCTTCCATCCCACTCCTCTGGAGTGGAATGTCCCTACATATCAATCCCCCACCCCAGTTCAGCAGTCATATGAGGGCCAAGAGCCTCCTCATACACTAGGGGCCTACAAGGCAGCACCACTAGAGCAAAATGTCTCATTGACAGGAAACAAAGTCTATGTTTCTGTTCCCCTTGGTGCATTGGTTGTAGTATAGCTTTTCTGTACTATATGTCTAAATTCCGACTATAAGTGAAAGATGCCATGTGCATCCTTCTGAGTCTGGGTTAGCTCACTCAGGATGAGCTTCTCTAGTTCCATCCAGAGAAATTGTTTTTTAAATGAATTAATTTGACTACAGAAAGATAAATACAATCAAAAAAATATATCCAATGTATTTAAAATAGGAATGAATCTGGCTCATACATGTAATCCCAGCACTTAGGAGACTAAGGCTGGAGTGTTGTCAATAGCATGAGGTCAACCTGGGCTATTGTGAGTTCCAGGATAGCCTAGGCTACAGTTTGAGCTCTTGCCTTGAGGGAGAAAACAAAGCAAGCAAACAAAAAAGGCTGGAGAGATGGCTCAGTAGTTAAGAGTGCTCATGGCTCTTGCAGCAGAGCCTGGTTTAGTTTCTAACAGTTTGCAACTGTATAACCCCAGTACCAGGGGACTGGATGTCCTCTCCTGGGTCTGTGGGCTCCTGCGTCCTCACAGTTTACATAACCTCATGCAGGATCACACACACACATAAAAAAAGTCTTTAGAAACCAAGCCAGAAAGAAAAAAGAAAAAAAAGGAAGGAGGAAGATATATGGGAAAAATTGATAGAGTTGATACTTGTATATAATATATAAGTAAATATACAATAAAATAACTATATATAATTGATAATTATGTATAACATTCTGAACATTCTAATTGAAAAATAAGAAACTGATTTCCTGTGGGTAAAAAGCAAACAAAACTATGAAGAAATCTTTATAATTAGTTAACAAATAAAAATATAAATAAAAAAATATACTCTTACCAATTACTGTTGTGCATGAAACTAGTGCAACCAAGTTTCTTTCTCTTTCTTTTGTTCCTTTGTTCTTCTTCCTTCCTTCTTTCTTTCCTTCTTTCCTTCCTTCCTTCCTCCCTTCTTTCTTTCCTTCTTTCCTTCCTTCCTTCCTTCCTTCCTTCCTTCCTTCCTTCCTTCCTTCCTTCCTTCCTTCCTTTCTTTCTTTCTGGTGTTTCGAGACAGACCTTTTCTAAGGAGCCCCAAAGGTCCTGATACTTGTCTTATAGAGCAGGCTGGTCTTGAACTCGGAGATTCCACTACTTCTGTTTTCCAAGTGCTGGCATTAAAGGCGTGCACAACCATGCCCACCCTTCTTATAAAGCTAAAGATAGGGATGACTCAGTAATTTCCTTTCATAAATTTATCCACATCTGAGAATGATGAGTAAAGTAGACACACATGTCACAGATGGGTGCGTAAGGGTTTTCCTTGCAGCACGCTTCTCATAAAAGTGAAATTAGAGAAATATCAAACTATATTTTAACTAAAACATGGTTATAATAAAAAATGATATATTCACACCACAAAATCTTATTACACATTAAACTGATGTTTCAGATAGGTGTTTATTTTTACCAAAGGATATTATTATCCGTTCTCATGTGGAACTGAGTGTATGATATGGTAGCTAGCATCTTAGTGCAAAAGAAATGGAAGGATATACAAAGAATACCTTAGGAGTTTGTTCCAGTCACTTTTCTGTATTAAATAATTCAGTATGGATTGTTTTCATCATAAGAAAAACAAGTTATTTGTAAATATAAAAATTCTCCACAGTAACTAGAAGGCTGTGTTCTAGATTTTTGTTGTTTTCTGTTTTCCTTTCAGTAATTTATACAGAAGTCCTCTAAGTCATTTACATGGTTTTCCCTCTTTCTGATGAGAAAACCATATATACTTACTGGGCAATATTTAAACACAGGTTGTGGTTCTTGTGTATCTACATCTCTGCTCCCATTCTGGTTCGTCCTGTCCCCCTACAAAATTAACCAAAGTAGCTATGTGGCTCATAGAAAGTAAACAGTCAATCTCATTTTAAGTAAAATAAAAAGTTATGCAAAATACAGGAATAAGACCTGCCCAGTCAAGCCCCATATGTGACAGTGAGTTGCTCACACACAAGGTTTACTGGAGGAGAGAGAGAATATTGCTTTTTGTGCACATCCAGGCAATTCTTAGATTTTTCACTTTTATTTAAGAATGAATAAAACGTTCTCAATTGTATTTACAAGTGGTATTTATTATTCTGAATGTGTTCATTTAATTTAATCTAACAAATGTTTCACAGTGCCAGAAGAAATCTGCTTAAGCTGATTTAAAATGGATTAACAAAACCACTCAAGGATTTTCTTCTATTTTAAAGGAACCTCTTTAGTTTGGACACAGGAAGGCCTATCTCGCATGTCTTGAACCCCTTACGCCTTTTGTTGTTTGTATTGTAAAAGCAAAGTGTTTCTCGGAGTTATCTGATTTCTCTGAGTTGTCTAAAGTCTGTTAAGAATCATTTCAGGTACCAGAAGTTCTTGTCTTGTCAAATTCTCAGTGTCGTGCTATAAATTTTCACTTCAGTTTTTTCCAAGGCCTATAAATGAACAGAAGACATTAAACAGGAAGTTACATTTCTCTGATGTAGAGAATTAGGAGGAAGAGAACAGATGACAAACTGAAGTCAGAAGAAGGAAGGCTAATATTTTGTTTTTGTTAATTCTGAAATCCTCCTGGTAGCCTAGCTTAAAGAGCAAGCACACAAAGAAGTACAGTATATTTTTCCAGCTGGGAGGAACAAAAAGAACATCTCCCATGACCCACTAGTGGTTCAAAATCTATTTTAAAAGAGGGCCACCCACAAATTTAAGCATAGCCCTTTACTATTGCTTAAAAAAAAAAAAAAAGATCCACCCAAATGATTCCTCACCAAACCACAAGGAAATATTCTCATCTATGTTCATAGCAGCCTTATTTGTAATAGCCAGAAACTGGAAATAACCCAGATGTTCCTCAATTGACAAATGGATAAAAAAAAATTGTGGTACATTTACACAATGGAATACTACTCAGCTATCAGATACAAGAAAATCATGCAATTCGCAGCCAAATGGATGGAACTAGAAAAGCTCATCTGAGTGAGCTGACCCAGACTCAGAAAGATGCACATGGCATCTATTCACTTATAATTGGATTTTGGCCATATAGTACAGGATAACTATCCTTCAACCAATGCACCAAAAGGATCAGGAACATAGACTTTGTTACCTATCAATGGGACAATTTGCCCTAGGGGTGCTACCATGTAGGCCCCCAGTGCAAGAGGAAGCTCTTAGCCCTCATATGACTGCTGAACTGAAGGGGCTGATTTTTTTAAAAATTTATTTATTGTTTCAGGTTACATCTCCATCATAGTGTCCTCTTTCCACCCCTCCCAGTCCCACCCTCCCACCCTCTACCCCCTATACCTTCCATCCCACTCCTCTGGAGTGGAGTGTCCCTACATAACAGTCCCCTGCCCCAGTTCAGCAGTCATATGAGGGCCAAGAGCCTCCTCATACACTGGGGGCCTACAAGGCAGTACCACCAGGGAAAAGTGTTTTGTTGACAGGGAGAGAAAACAAAAAACAAAGAAAAAAAAGTTTATGTCCATGTTCCCTTTGGTGCGTTGGTTATAGTATAGTTATCCTGTACTATATAGCTAAAATCCGACTGTAAATGAATAGATGCCATGTGCATCCTTCTGAGTCTGGGTTAGCTCACTCAGGATGAGCGTCTCTAGTTCCATCCATTTGGCTACAAATTGCATGATTTCATTGTTTCTGATAGCTGAGTAGTATTCCTTTGTGTAGATGTATCATGGTTTTTTAATCCATTCTTCGGTTGAGTGACATCTGGGTTGTTTCCAGTTTCTAGCTGTTACAAATAAGGCTGCTATGAACATAGATGAGGAAACTTCCTTGTGATTTGGTGAGGAGTCATTTGGATGTAAACCCAGAAGTGGTGTGGCTGGATCTTAAGGTAAAGCTATTCCAAGTTTTCTAAGATATCGCCAGACTGATTTCCATCGTGGTTGTACAAGCTTGCACTCCCACCAGCAATGGAGGAGTGTTCCCCTTTCTCCACAACCTCACCAACGTGTGCTGTCATTTGATCTTTTGATCTCAGCCATTCTGACAGGTGTGAGATGGAATCTCAGAGTCATCTTGAGTTGCATTTCTCTGATGATTAAGGATGCTGAGCATTTCTTCAATTGTCTCTCAGCCATTAGGGATTCCTCCTTTGTGAATTCTCTGTTTAGCTCTGTTCCTCATTTTTTTGATTCAATTATTTGGTTTCTTGGCATTTACTTTCTTGAGCTCTTTGTAAATTTTGGATATTAGCCCTTTGTCAGATGTGGGGTTGGTTGAAACCATACTTTTTAATTATTAAACCTTTATTAGTAACTATATTCAGTTATAACAAATACACTTACTTAACTACTATTCCTATAAATTCCTACAACCCTTATGAATGTCTACAACCACTAAGACCTAACCACTAAACCTATTGATAACTATTACAACTATTTTCATAAGGATACAATCTCTGGGGCAGGTCCTCAGTCGCCAGGAACACAGTCTCTGGGGTAGACTCTTTAATGCACTTAGCAGTCCTTTTTCTGGAATATCTCAGTTGCAGGTTCGTCAGGGTAAATTGGCTATCGAAGTCTCACCTTAAATAAGGCTTGAGGCTTTCTTCTCTCTGGGAGACCCCAGCTGTCTGTAGGCCAACTTACTTCCTCCTTATCAGCAACTCTGCCGCTCTGCCTCAGTCTTTAAAGCTGGCCACAGTTCCGTTCAGGCCACTGTTCGGACAGGTCAAACCCCTCTAGGCAAAAGCTGAGCCACAGGGTTTAGCCCTTGACCTTTTGCTGTCTTGCCAAGGCTTTCTTTGCTCACCAGTTTCTTTCTGCCTCAGGGAAATCCGGCCATCAGTTCACCAGCACTTTCTTCAGCAGGACTCACTAGCATCGGAGCTCTCTAGTATCAGGGGCCCTTAGCACGCAGCTCTCCCAGGCTCATCCACTTGTCCTTAAATAGGATTGCTCCTTGTTCCACCTGCTTCAGCTTAATTTGGGCTCTGCCCACTTAGCAGTTGAAAACAATGTCAGGTCATAAAGTCTTTCCTTGTTTCACCTGGCTTCAAAATTGTTTTTCAGTCCATAGAGACTCCCCTCGTTTCACGGGACTTCATCCATAAGCTGATAAGCTAATTAATTACTCACATCGAAACTGATCTTTATGCCCTGGATTAAGAGACTGTATCACAAACCTAGATATTTACTAAATCTAATTTATATTAATCTAACTCCTACAGTTGGTGAAGATTTTTTTCCCAATCTGTAGGTTGCCATTTTGTTCGAATGACAGTGTCTTTTGCCTTACAGAAGATTTTCAGTTTCATGAGATTCCATTTATTGATTGTTGGTCTTAGATCCTGAGCTGTTGGTATTCTGTTCAGGAAGTTGTCATCTGTGCCGATGAGTTCAAGGGTTTTCCCCACTTTCTCTTCTAATAGGTTTAGTGTGTCCGGCCTTATGTTAAGGTCTTTGATCCACTTGGACTTAAGTTTTGTACAAGGTGATAAGTATGGGTCTAATTTCATTATTTTACATGTGGACATTCAGTTGGACCAGCAACATTTGTTGAAGATGCTGTCCTTTTTCCATTGTACAGTTTTGGCTTCTTTGTCAAAAATTAAGTGACCATAGGTGTGTGGGTTCATTTCTGGGTTTTCAATTTGATTCCATTGATCCACTGGTCTGTTTCTATACCAGTACCATGCTGTTTTTATTACCATTGCTCTGTAGTACAGCTTAAAATCTGGGATGGTATTACCTCCAGATCTTTTTTTTATTGTACAGGATTGATTTAGCTATTCTGGGTTTTTTTTTTCTTTTTTTTTTTTGTTCCATATGAAATTGAGAATTGCTTTTTCAGGTCTATAAAGAATTGTTTTGAGCCGGGCGGTGGTGGCGCACGCCTTTAATCCCAGCACTTGGGAGGCAGAGGCAGGCGGATCTTTGCGAGTTCGAGGCCAGCCTGGTCTACAAAGCGAGTCCAGGACAGTCAGAGCTGTTAAACAGAGAAACCCTGTCTCGAAAAACCAAAAAAAAAGAGAATTGTTTTGGTATTTTGATAAGAATTGGATTGACTCTGTATATTGCTTTTGGCAGGATGGCCATTTTTATTATGTTGATCCTACCTGTCCATGAGCATGGGATATCTTTCCATCTTCTGATGGCCTCTTCAATTTCTTTCTTCAAGGACTTGAAGTTCTTGTCATACAGGTCTTTCACTTACTAGGTTAGAGTTACCTCCAGGTATTTTATATTGTTTGTGGCTATAGTGAAGGGTGTTGTTTCCCTAATTTCTTTCTCAGCCCATTTATTTTTTGTATAAAGAAGGGCTTCTGATTTTTTTGAATTAATTTTGTATCCACTTCCACCTTGCTGAAAGTGTTTATCAGCTGTAAGAGTTCTCTGGTAGAATTTTTGGGTTCACTTATGTATACTATCATATCGTTTGGAAATAGGGATAATTTGACTTCTTCGTTTCCAAGTTGTATCCACTTGATCTCCTTCAGTTGTCTTATTGCTCTAGCAAGAACTTCAAGTACTATGTTGAAGAGATATGGCAAAAGTGGACATCTTTATCTTGTCCCTGAGTTTAGAGGAAATGATTCAAGTTTCTCTCCATTTTATAGGGACACTCCACATCGGAGGAGTGGGATGGGTGGGGGAGGGAAGAGAGGGTGGGAGGGTGTAACCGGGAGGGGTGGAAAGAGGGCACTATGATGGAGATGTAACTTGATGTAATAAATAAACATTATAACAGTAATAAAAAAGATTTGACTTGTACTTTTAGACACCAAAAAAAGAAGAAAAGTTTAGCTCATGTGGTATGACTTGGTCCAGTAGCAACATACTAGAAATCATAACAATAACAATTTCCATAGCAAGCATGAAGTATACATAATTGATTTTCGATTTGCATTTCTGGAGGCAGTAGGGGCTGCTTGTGTTGACAACTAATAAGATGTAAGTCATCTGGCACATTTACCAGAATGATGGCCTCCAGATTTGGAGATTTCAGAAAACAAGATTTTTCAATGAATGAATGAACTGGAGAGGAGGGGCCCTTGGCAATCTTTTTGCTTTATGAAAAAAGGACACACTACAGTTCGACCACTACCTACAATGACTATTATGTCATAGGAAGTGGATATTTTAATGAGAATCACTCATTTTTAATTCCCACATAAGCTAACTAAGCTGAGACTGTCCAGAAATGTAAACAAGCATACGAGGGGGTGTCTTTAATGAATTTTGTAACTTTCATGATCTCTCTGAGCCTTGTAAGCTTTACTCACTGATTTATTGACTTATTTGTTGGTAGTTTCCCATGTCTTAGAAACCTCCTCCCCCCACTTAGAGGGGATGTTTCAATTAAAAAGAGATAGTTACATGACACTTACATGTTCTATGACCCTAGAATGTGTGTTGACATGTATGTTATTGTTGAAGTTGACCTTTTATTTCACTGATGCCTTCCTTCATTTACTCAACAAATAGCTTCCATGACTTATTATATGTTAGGCATCTCGGAGCTTATCAAGTAGAATAAGATCACCTATATCTTTGGAAAGAGAGGTGTGTGTGTGTGTGTGTGTGTGTGTGTGTGTGTGAGAGAGAGAGAGAGAGAGAGAGAGAGAGAAGAGAGAGAGACAGAGACAGAGACAGAGACAGAGAGAGAG
>CAJQZJ010032679.1:2523149-2549610 GCA_907164525.1 Lophiomys imhausi
GTGTGTGTGTGTGTGTGTGTGTGTGTGTGTGTGTGTGTGTGTGTGTGCTTGTGGTAGAACCTAGGGCCCTGCGATTATTGAGTGATCCACCACTGAGCTGCAGCTTCAGTCCCTGTTCTTAACTTAGATGATTCAGTTTACTTATAGTCTAGCTCCTAAATTTCAACAACCTAAGGTCTTCTATTACTTAAGCCTTCCGCCCAGTGGTTTTATCCACCTAATGAGGATAATAGGGTTGTGATGAGATTAAATAAGTTAACACATGTAGAACACAGCCTGGTGCATAGAGATGCCCAATGGCTGCTAGCGTCTATTGCTGCAACTATGAATGGTATGATCACACACGCACATACACACGATTTAAAATAATATCCCCCCCTCTCCCATCTCCCTCCTCCTTCTGCTCTCCTTTCATTTTGAAGAGAAAGGTTTTATGACGCCCCTAGTGGTTTTAACCTTACTACCTATCCCAGGTCAGCCTCAAACACCTGAGAGTCCTATCTCCACTTCCCAAGTGCTGGGATTCCTGGTGTGCACCCCCAGATCCAATGCTGGAGGTCAAATCCAGAGCTTCTTATATGCTAGGCAGCCACCTTGTCAACTGAGCTACACTATGATGAAGTTTTCTATGGGGAAAACAACATGACTTTTAACCGCTGGTGACACAGACCTGACAATAAAGAAAAGCTGGGCTTTCAGATCATAGAGTCTCCATGTTTCCATGTTTTCTCATTAAGAATTTGGTGTTCCTGCCTCCTCCTTCTTGTTCTTTTTCTTTTCCTTGTTTTTGAGATGGGGGTCTTATGTAGCTCAGGCTGGCCTTGAACTCGTTATATAGCTTAGGATGGCACTGAACTCCTGGTCCTCCTGGCTTAATCTCCTAAACCCAATGCTGGAATTACAGGCCTATGCCACCACGCCCAGTTCCAGAGGTCGATTCTTCAGCTGTGGTGTTCAACACTGAATCCTCAGCACTCGGGAGCTCCATCAGTACTGGCTGATGTGTGAATGAATAAGCTTGTAAATCTAGTTGAAGACAGAACTAGAGGATGACCATAAGGAAAGAGGTCTGCATGGCATTCCGGGATGTCCAGGAAATGGCAGGGGAATAATACAGAGAACAGAGTGGTGTGTGTGTGGTAATCAGAACCTCTGATGGACTGAGACCCCAGGCCTGGAAATAAACAAACAGAAGCTGTGCAGCTGAAAGAGCAGGCTCAAAGAACCACCTGGCTTTGTTTTCGCTTCAAACAAAGTCCGCTGTCTTCAGCAGGCAGAGGAGAGCATTTCTTTGCGACAGTGATAGTCCACAGAGATTTCCAGCTTTAAAAAGGGTCATTCTGGAGGTGTCACAAAGAGCAGTCTATTAGAGTGTCTGCCACCCTGAAAATGAATCCTCCTCCTTTGTACTCAGGGTGTTTCCCTGTTAATAACAGCCTCCTACTATGACCCCAAGTTGTTTCACAGCCTCCTTCTAAGTTAAAGCTGCTCATTGTTTCTGGTGCTTCTCTTGCCTCCCCATTCCTAAACACACTCCTTCCCAATCGGGGTCATAGAAATAATGTCCTTACTCAAGCATCACCATTGAATAAAGGGGCAAGTCAGAGCAACAGCCTTTGCCATCCTCTCTTCCTCGGTGTAGTTTATTGAGGTTGAAACAGTTTTCAACGAGATCCAACTGTATTTGTTGAGAACCTTGCCTGAGCACAGTGCTAGGTAGCACAAAGGTGACTAGGCCTGCCTGGTGGCTGCCTTAGAGAATCTTCTATTTGCTTGTAGACTGGTATAGTAACAGACATAAGAGTTCAGAAACACTTTCTAGCCCATCCATTTCTCTTAAGTTGATATGTATGCTCTAGAATCCAGTTGAAATTGGATTTAAGAACATTACATTTAACAGAAGTCTTTAAGGCACCTTCCAAGTACCCCTACCCAGGGGTGCTGTGCTTTTTAAAAATCTCTTATAGCATGTACCATTTTTTAACACTGTATTATTCTATTTATTTATATATGTGCCAGCCACTATCCAGAGAGGGAACAGGAACCCAGAAAAGTGCCCAAGGAGTGGAGACAGAAGAGCTGGGTTTGAATTTGAAGCCACACTCCAACACACATGGAATCTTGGCCATGCCACGTGATCTCTATGGTCCCTAGGCCTATATCCACAACTGGAAGACAATTGGTGCCTATTTCATCAAATAGATGTGGAAACTAGTTACCATTTGAATGTGCGTTGACAACTAGCATTTATATGTTAATGTTAATTTTATAAAGGGCCTTGCCCATGAGAAAAACACTATTAATATTAATTGAATTACTGAAAAATATGTCAGTCATCCAATGGCATATTATTATTAGTGACATTCCCCCCCCCCCCCCCGCTCTGCATTGTTAGCGGGCTTATCTGTAATGCCTTATTGAGTTCAGGGAGGAGTGTTTCTAGGGATTAAGCAGAAATCAAAAGGGAAGGGCTTGCTAATGGAGTTGCCCTTTTCGATAGTAGGGACTAAACCCGCCCCCTCCTGTTTCATATGTCTTCCATCTTAATGGGCTGATGGTAATAGGGAGGCCCTAGTTGTATAAAATAAGATTGTTCTGGGTTCAGAGTTTGAGTGTGCCTTTACAATACCTCCAATTTAAGAGGCTTTTCTGAGTTTTGTCTCTGTCATCTGTAAGATGAAAACAGCCCAGGATTATATAATTGAAATTAGACAGTGTGTTGAAACAAGATGTGAGGAATTAGCAAGTTAACCAAACTCAGCGTTAACTGCAGTAACATTCACCCTTTGACCCTAGACATTAACAGAGCAACTACCATGAGGTTGAGCATCATATAGGTGCCAGAGACAGACCAAGTGCTCTGGAAACAATCGGGGAGGTGCCTATATGACAGCTCTGCTTGGGAAGTTGGCAGTAATTATCAGGGAAGGCCTTCTGGAGGGAGTGACTACTGTGGAGGGGCTTAAGGTCAGAAGGAGAGAGAGACCACAGGGACAGGGACAACGCACGGGTCTGGGACAGCATACCCATATGGGGCAGCGGAGAGTGTTCTCACAAAAGGAAATCTGCGACCACTGGAGACTTTAAACCTAACCTTCATCCCTGGTTAGGCCACAGTGGATACCTTAACTCACTGCACCCTTCCATAATTTCGTGGTCAACCACCCGCAACACCTATCTCTCGGAGTTACTGCCAAGGACTAAATGGGTGGCCAAGGCCAGTTCGCAGCAGTATGTGTGTGACATAAGCAGCTTTTACAATAAGCATCAGTTCTCTTGGCTGAACCGCGAGAAGCCAGAGGGGAAAATCCCCTCCCCTCCCTTTCTTTCCTTCCCTCGTTCAGTAGTGTCAGCGGCAACCGCCCAAAGCCACGGACGTACGGGACATCCACTCAAGCCAGCGCTCCGTTGATCAATGGCGAGGGGGCCGCGGAGCACGGCGCGCGGCCGCGAGGCTGGGCATGCTCCGTGCGCGCGGCGGCGCGAGACATCGGTGGAGGCGGGGCCCCGGCCGGGCGCGCCGGGCGCATGCTCAGTGTTCCCGTCTGCGCCTGCCATCCAGTGCCGCAGCCGGAAAACCGCAGCGGCGGCGGCGGCGGCGGCTGAAGGGGAGCGACGCGGCCGGCAGCGGGAGGGGTAGCGGAAAATACGAGGACAAGCCCGATAAGGCAGGAGCCGAGGGCCTGAGATTTGCGGCCTCCCCCGGGCCGCCGCCTTGGCCGTGAGCTGCGCCCAGGAGGCGGGCGGCGGCGACCGGAGCCCCGGAGAAGCGCCGGGCCGCGGGCGGCTCGCGCGCTGCAGCGATTCTGACGTTTTCCGCGGCGGGTTCCGCGGCCCGGGGGGCGGCCGTGAGTGAGGCGGGGCGTGCGCGCTCCGCCATGGCGGGGCCACTGTCCGCGACGTGATCGTCCAGGCTGCCCCCGCCCGAGCATTCCGGGCCCTCGCGGCCGCCACCCTCCTCCGAGCCCGTGTGACTAGACGGAGACAAAGGGGAGGCGGCGGGGCGGACCGGGGCCGGAGCGAGCGCGGCCGGGTGCCGCTTCACGTCTATGCCCGGGGCCGCGGCGGCGGCGGCGGCTTCCGCGGGCGGCGGCGAGCTCGCGGCCAGCACAGCTGAGCTTTCCCGTGCCCGGCGCCCAGGAGGGCCGCGGACGGTCTGAACTCCCCGCTCCGCCACACCATGTGAAGGCAGGCCGTCGTCCGTCCATCCCGACCAGCCGCCGTGAAAGATGGGGGATGCTGCAGACCCGCGAGAGATGAGAAGGACGTTCATTGTTCCAGCCATCAAACCCTTCGACCACTATGACTTCTCCAGGGCCAAAGTCGCCTGCAATCTGGCCTGGCTGGTGGCCAAAGCCTTTGGGACAGGTAAGTAGTGTCGTCCCTTCCTCTTCCTCCCCGTGCTGTCCACATCCCGGTTTTTGTTCCCGATTCCACCGTCCTCTCCCCGCCCCCCCCATATGTATCTTCCGGTACAGGTTGGGGGAGATGACCGGCGACTAGCCCGAGAAGAAAGAAAGAAGGCAGATTTGGTCGTAAATGAGGTGCCCTTGACTGATCGCGGGAGGGGTGGACCAGATTCACTTTATTGGATAGCATGTGTCTAAATTCGGCAAGCAAATTGTCATGTTGTCCCAAAATGGCTTTAATTTGTGGTGTTTTCCTCATTGCGCTGCATACATTGCCCTCTCAGTCATAATTGTGATTGCCCTGCCAAGAAATCCGAGTTTCTTTATTACTGGAAGAAGGTGGGGGTACTGTATTGATTTTGACGTTTGTAATGGTGGCTAGCGTTCGGGCTCTATAGGACGCAAGGTGGCCACTGTTGAAGTGCAGTGCTAATTTTTGTTGTTCTTTGGTCCTCTTATCAGCCTTTCGCACACATTCCAAATTCTCATTAAGACCAATTTTAGTTGTCTGACTGTTTGGCGCTATTTTCAGTTAGCGTCACCAAGGCATATTCCTTTTTCCAAATATATTTTGACGTTATAAAATCAGATAAACAAAACCTCCCTACTTTTCTTCTTTTTGAAGTAGAAGTGTTTTTTGTTTGTTTATTTAGGGCAAGTGCTATTGACATAGGAATCCTGTAGTACAGTGGCAATTAAACACTCCGTCTATAACCCAGTCTGTGCAGAATAACAGGAAAGAGGCCTCTTGCTGTAATCCCTTAGCTCTTGCTTTAGGAGCCCATGTTGTGGAATGCTTTTTTAAAAAAATCAGAGGAGTTCCTCAAGGCTTGCAAAATGTTTTCTGGAGGATGACTGATTTCCAGTTTTAGGACTGTGACAATATGTGGCTAAATGGTTTAATTTTATTTGAATTCTTATACTTTGATTTCGAACTGACATCAGGACTAAATAAATGTCTTTTTTGAACTAGTTTAAGTTTTAAATGAATAAGAAGCACAGATAATACTTTTTAAAAAATTGATATAAGGAATGGGAAGCAGTATACTAAATATTCATTTGGAGAACAAGTGAGGAGGCTCTTTAAGTATGTAGAAAACAGGGAAGTTGTCATAGTTTCCTGTGTGGAAGCTGGAAGACAGGAGACCAGGGCATTTTCTTGCCGTCTGAAACCAAGAGGGTGCTTATAGTTTAGAAGTGAATGTTTTGCTGTTCATTTGTACAGAGGCTTCTGAGAAGAAATGCCCTACTTTCTGAATGTGTGTCAGGCGGGTCACTGGATTCTGGAGTATATGAACACACTTGAGAAGAAAGGAAGTAAAGGAATTTACTGTCAGTGGGGTCTGACTTCTTCCCGGCTCTGTGCACTGCTTTTTACATTGGGGTTCACAATTCTGATGTCAGTGTGCTCCACATTTAAGGAAGAGGAAGGCAGAGCAGCAATTGGCAGGGATAAAAAGATCTAATTAAGACCTTAAGAGAGTGACTTTCAAATTGATACATTCTTTAAAATGGTGTGTGTGTGTGTCTCTGTGTGTCTGATTCGGTCTCACTGTGTGTCTATGTGTGTGTGTATGTGTATGTGTGAGTGTGTGTGTGTGTGTGTGTGTGTGTGTGTGTGTGTGTCTGATCCGTTCTCACTGTGTGTGTTACTTCATAGTATCTCATTTTAAGCCTCATGATGGCCTTAAGAGGCGGAAACTGTTATTCATCCCAGTTTTACTGATGAGGACAATGAAGCCCGTGGGTTTAGGAGCTTACCCAAAGGCATCAAACTAGTGGAACTGAGATCAAAACTGGGGAAGTCTGACTTGCATGTGTGTGTGTGTGCTCTTAATAGTTAAGAACTGTTTTACATAGGTCAAAGGAATGGAAAAGAAACAAGTGACAGAGGAAATGTTGCAAAAATTTAATCCTTAGCATTTCTAAGGGACTGAATTTGGGATAAGTGAGTGATTATTTTGAAGAGTATAAATGAGGATAAGGCCACCTGAGGATTTAGAGAAAGGGAGATTTGGAGACTGAGTCTGTGTGTGTATGTGTGTGTGTGTGAGTGTGTGTGTGTGTGACCAGGAAGGAAAATTGTGATACCAGTTAACAGAGAACCAGCACATTGGATGGAAAGGCAGATGTTTTTATGTTCTTGAGCAAGTTGAAGTCCCAGTGCATTGTTTGAGAAATGCAGTGAAGTAGGTAGTTAGACTGCAGTGTGGTTCAGAAGCTGAGTCTGGGAATAACCATTTGCTGTTTTGTGAATAGCAGCGTGTAACTGAAGTTGTAAGTAGATGTGATTGCAGAGGAAAGAAAAAAGTTGAAGACAGGATTTAGAAGAGTGAGTACTTAGAAAAGGAGGCAGAGCCAGAGAGCATCATCAGAGTTAAGAAGCCCATTGTGGAAGCGTAGGCCAGTGAACATGCTCAGGAGGTAAAGGCCTGCACAGTAAGTCTAACAGTTTGAGTGTGATCTCTGGGAACTACGAGCTAGGAGTTGATAATTGACTCTGTCTTGCAAGTTGTTCTTAACCTTCACACATGCACCATGACACAAGCCTCCCCACTCCAGCCTCAGATAAATAAGTAAATAAATAAATACATGTTAGATTTTTTTTTTTTAAGAAGAAAGGATAATAACACTGAAGCCCTGGGAAGAAAGGTGGTTTGATAGACAGTGGTTTTAAGCAAAGATAAAAGTCAAATGTAGTATATATAGTAGAATGATAGTTCAGGATAAGGACCATACAGTAGAAACACTGATATTCAAAGCATTTTATGTGAATTTTTCTTTTGGTTCTGAGAACAACTCTATTGAGCAAATATGTTATTTCTTCACCTTAGTCTCTATCAGGGTTTCCCAGCTGTAGAACTATTGGTCAGATAATTCTTCGTTCTAGGGGCTGTCCAATACTACACAATTTTATCAGTGTCCTTAATTCTTGTCCAAATACTAAAGGTGTTTTCTATACCTTTTGGAAACTTGTAACATATTGTCAGGTTAAAAGGCCATTTGTACATTAAGGTACAGACAATATCCACATTGAAAGCAAAAAATTAAGACATATAGTTTATAGTTTTCCTTTTTTTGTTTGTTTTGTTTTTGGCAGTAAATGAAGACATAGGCATGGAGGGGCTAGTTAATTTTTTTTTTTTTTAAGATTTATTTATTATGTATACAGTGTTCTGTCTGCAGGTGTATCTGCAGGCCAGAAGAGGGCACCAGATTTCATTATGGATGGTTGTGAGCCACCATGTGGTTGCTGGGAATTGAACTCATGACCTCTGGAAGAGCAGCCAGTGCTCTTAACCGCTGAGCCATCTCTCCAGCCCAATTTTTTTTTTTTTTTTTTTTTTGATCATCAAGATAAATCTAGTGAAAACTTTCCTTCCCTCCTGGACCCTAACCAGTTTTGTTCTGTGCAAGGTGGCATCATCAGAAGTCCTTTCTAGAAGCTCTTATGAAGTACACTTTAAAAGGGCTGAAAGGTGTATTTTGTGTTACATACATGTTAACAAACAGAAAAAAACGAAATCATGGAAATAGCACAGGAAATGGATTAGAGCAGGACTAAAAGTTATGATGGGGAATCACTGAATGTTAGAGCTGGTCAATGTAGACAGATGGGACTAGGTTGAAAGTGGATAGGAGACAGTTCATTGGCAGTTAATGAAAACCCCGCTCAGACTCGCCATCAATAGAGAGTCTGCTTCATTTTTTTCTTTACCAATTTCATTATTCATTTTTCTTTATAGCTGAACAACATTCCACTGTATCTATGCATTATCCTTACCTATTCATCTGTTGGCAGGATGGGTTTGAGTTTGAGCTGGTTGTTGCTCACTGTTCCCTGATTCCTTTAGTTGCTTCCTGCATCACGGTGGGCTTCATTCTCTGTCACCGCAGGTCAGAGCCCTTTCCTGATTATTACGTGAAAGTTCTGCAGTCTCCTCTTGCCTTTTTCTTAAACAAAACCTTTGGATGATACCTCATCATGTATAGTAACAGCAAACTTTTATGCACTAATTACCTCCAGAGTTATGAACTTGTAGCCAGTCTTGGTCCATCTGTAAACACTTCCATCCCCACCAATTATTTGAAGCAAATCTCAGCTACTGCTCTATCTGCTTAAAGCAAAAATTCTTTAAAATATAACCATGTCACTATCAATATCACAAACACCAGCCCATGGCATAAGTATCAGCATTTCTGAGTGTTTCATATATTCTTCTTCTGTTTGTTTACTTGTCCTTGTTAGGATGTGCAAAAGGGCCATGCGCTGTAAGTTTTTTGGTTTTGTTTTTCAAATATATGGACTCCCCCTGTCTCATTTTGTCTTTCTTGCCATTTGCTTGTTGGAGAAAGCAAACAATTTGTTCAATGAAATTTCTTGGGTTTCAGCTAAACTACTCCTGAAAACAAACCCAAAGGACTTGATATCCTCCACTGAGAGACTTGTACTTCATGCCTATTACTTTACTCATGATAGCAGGGAGATGGCACCACCCTAAATGCTCGCCAACAGATGAGTAGGTAAGGATAATGCATAGATACCGTGGAATGTTGTTCAGCTATAAAGAAAAATGAATAGTGAAATTGGTAAAGAAAAAAATGAATGAATGGGAAAGTATAATATTAAGTGCAGTCACCTAGATTCAGAAAAACATAAAACTCATAAAATTCTCCTACATGTCCGAATCCTAGCCTATAATGTATACATGTATATATGTAAAAGCAAACCCCACATATTTATAGCTATGAGTGTGAGGAAAACCTAAAAATCTTGAAAGGAATCCAAGGGAGGATAATACTAGATGATGAGGAAAGATGGAGGGTGTGCAAAAGGACATGGGATATGAAAGAGGAAAAGAATCTTGTGGGGAAGCTACAGGCAGGAAACAGGGTAGCATGGGGGTGGAGAAATGAGAGATGGAGGGCTGCAAGAACACACTTCATTCAAAAATCCTGTAATGGTGCTTAACACATTACATGCTGATGAGAAGAAATCTTGGATTTTGTTGTTTTGAGATAGGGTCTTACGCAGCCCAGTCTGGCCTTGTACATTGTAGCCAGGGATGACCTTCGCTGGTCCTCCTGCCTCTACCTCCAGATGGTAGCTTTGTAGGCATGCCACTACACCTAGCTTAATGACATTTTTTTATTCTTCAAGTCTCCAGAATTATTTAACAGGTTTCCTTTTGTCTTCTGTGTTTCTAAGTTGATAATTAGATTTAGAGAATTGATTACATTCAAATTTTTTAAAAAGATTGTGTTCTGTGTATGAGGGATTTGTTGTGACACTTCATATCTGGCTATCATTCTGTCATGATGTCTTCTTTTGCTCTTTGGAATGCCCCTGTAAAAAGAAACTTCTCTGTTTTATTTGGTTGCCCAGAGTGCTGTGTGGGACATCACCCGATGCATTAGTACCCTCTAAGCACATACCAGGCAGTCTACCCCAGAGGTGTTGGGGCAGACAGAATAACTTGAAATGCTCACCTCTTATGACTTATTAATCAATTCCCAAGAAGACGAAAGAGGAAAAAGCCGAGTTAGTTAATATACTTCGAATAAGGTGGAAGCAGGAAGAGGCATTTCCAGATTTTGTGGTAGACAATATTTGTATGCCCATCTTTTCTGCTGCTTTAGCTTCTCCTGATGTTGGTGTGGGGACCAGGACACAGTTGAATTTCCAACAAGGATCCCTTAGGGAAACATAGGCCCCTGACTCATACTGTCTTTATCAGGGATAGCAGAGGAAGGAGCATGTCTGCCACCGTTGACGCTTACCAGTGACCTTAATGAACAGTCATGGACTTTGTGTTCCTTGGGTAGCAAACACATTTGGATGGGGGACCATTGTTGGATGACTGGATTAAGGACTCATAAATATTAATTATTATTGACCTTTTCTCTTTTTGTATATTTACTGTGTCATAAATATTTAGTACCATGAATATTTAGTATCTAGGTGCTTCATGAACATTAGGGTATCTTTATTTCTTTCATTGCCTATGTTTGTTATACATATAGTTCTAACTACTTCAGTACATGCTATTAAGTTCTTGCTTGCTAAACTTTTTTTTTAACCTTAAATACTTTAACACATTTCACCAATGTTTTACAAACTAAAATTCACTCAGTTTTTATAACAGAATTGAATAGTCTTAAAGTAAAGGCACATTGAGATATAGGAAAGGCAGGATAAATGGTGCATTCTTTTTTTTTTTTTTTTTTTTTTTTGAGAGAAATTAGACCAAGCTGAATGAATCATTGGCCCCTGGGAGTCTAAAAGGATACAAAGAATAGGAAGAAAGAACATTGCAGCACGAGTGACCAGAATGTGCAAAGTGTCTGCAGTAGACAGAACTTGGTTCCTAGGAGCTGAGTATGGGTGGCAGAGATAGGATCGTTTGTTTTCTTACAGGCAAGAGGAAGGATTTTAATCCTTAGAGAAGGAAAAATAATTGAAAATCCTTGGGATGGATGGAACTTGTGGCATGATTGAATTTGCTTATGTGAAATAAGTAGTGTTTGGCTAGAATGATTTAATTTAAAATTTTATTTTAGTTAATTGAAGAATGTGTGTGCATGCGTGAGTACATGTGCACAGGAGCGTTCACAGAGTCACCATTAAGTGTCTTGCTCTAGTGCTCTTCACTTCTCTTTAAGACGGGCTTTCAGACCCTGGGGCTCAGCGCTTTGGCTGGACTGGCTTGACACCAAAACCCCCAGGGTCCATCTGCCTCCTGCCCCCAGCACTAGCGTTAGAGGTGTGTGCTGTCATGCCCAGCTTTGTTCGTAGGTGCTGGGGATCTGAACTCAGGTTCCTGTGCTTGCACACTGAACATTGTACCACTGAGCTATTATATTGACTCAGCCCCAAATAGGGTATGTTTTGGAGTGAGGACAAGAGTGAGTGTGGGATTATAAAGCTAGCGGTAAATTAATTGAGATGAGAAGTGCTGATTACATGGACCAAAGAGATATAAGTTAATCTGGTAGGTGGGGGACTTGGACTGGTTCTGAATTTTTTTGAGGCAAATACTAATGATGACTCCTAGGTTTCTGGCTTGTACAGTTAGGTGAATACTGTAGTTTGTTGGTGTGTGAAACTCTGGAAGATGTTCAGGTTTGGCAGGAAAGATTGGTAGTCAGCATTGTGAGGTCTTACAACTTTTCCCTTTACCTAGATTTATCAAGTGTTCTTATACTGTCCAATTTATCGTTGTTTCTCACTTCCCCTCCCTCTACACAAACACAAGTATACATTATATATGTGTGTACTTATATAGATAAGTAAAAACATGTTATATCTTTTATTTGACTCTGCACTGGGAACATTGTACCCCTTTTTGCCCCTAGATATTTCACTGTATAACTTTAAATGTAAGTTAATTCTGTTAGATAATCTCCATTAAAATCAGGATATATTTTCTAATCCACACCTTGTGTTTAATTTTGTTTCTGTGTTATTTCTGTTTTATTTCTCATTGCAGAATCAAATCCAGGATCATGCATTGTATTTAGTGTGTTTAAATTCACTTTTAATCTTTAATAGTTGTGTAGTCTGTCATAACATTAACACTTTGAAACCCTAAGCACTGAACTGAACATCAAACTTTTCCCTTAGCCTCCATGTCAGTCCTTGCCAAACTACCTTTATGCTGTGTGCCCGGGAAAAGCAGCCAGTTTTCTAAAGAGTTGACTGGCTCACCTCCTTTGTGTGTTCCTCTCCAGTGCTGAGAATGCTGAACCTTCCTTCAGCAGATGTCTCCCTCCACCTTGGTCTGAGTGACTAGAGTGGTGATGTTATCCTGGCATGGGTTCTGACTGTGCCCAGTGTAGAAATGCCTACACTGGAGAGACAGAGGGCACAGAGATCTTATCTTCCCTTAATTAAGTTGACAGAAACCCAGGAACTAGTGACCATGTCCCAAATACCTGGCAGCATCTGCCCTCTGGGTCTTCCATCTTCTTTAACCGTCTTTCTCACTCTCTCACTTTTTTCTTCTTCCTGCATCCCTCTTATGATGATTCTCACCACCACCGTGGCCACCTGTCCTTCCACCAGCAGATGGTGCCCCGTTGCCTCTGCGTAGCACCATCTGCATTCCACTGGCCCTTGGCAAGGGTCCCAGCACCCAAAGACAAGCCAAATAGCCCCAGAGGAATGAAGTTCAAATAGAAGAAGGTTTCCGTACCCAATACCTTCCTCCCAAGGTCGGAGTGACTTGACAGCCTCATATACAGTGATGCCAGGGAGGTTTGGGGGTTGGGGTAGAGAGATGCTAACTCCTCTCTCTCCTTATTTCCCAGGGTGTGAACCTTCAGTGTTGATGGGATTATTATTATTATTATTATTATTATACACTTTTAGGTCAGCTGTTTACAGAATGTCTCTGAACTTGGGTTTGTCTAATGTTGTAATGATTGAAGTTAATACAAATCTGGCAAAACTACCACAAAAGCTATGTGTTCTCAGTAAGTCAGATCACCTGACACTGGTGTTTGTTCACTGTCAAGGATGTCTGTTGTGATCATCTGCCAGTTTACTCCATCATAAAGTGAATTCTTTACCTTTTTATAAAAAGATTGTCTTTATATGCATGAATGTTTTGTCTGCATGTATGTCTGTACATCATGTGTGTCTGGTACCAAAAGAAGTCAGAAGGGTGTTAGATCCCTGGAACTGGAAGTACAGGTAATTGTGAGCTGCCATGTGAGTGCTGGACTTCAACCCTGGGCTTCTACAGAAACAGCCCACACTAGTTGTCTTTCCAGCTCCATTTCCCCATTTTTAGTTAATAACTTACAGGGATTTGACTCTGTAAACTTGTACCCATTTTACCATCAACTAATGATTTTGCCTGACTATATTGTCACTATTGATTATTGCTATCATTTCTCCTCATTTATTAATTGGTACTCTCAGAAGGAAGAGCTTTTTCTTTCCTATGTATTACTTTGGGGATGGAATTGTTGGTTCATTTTTTATTTAATGAATTGTAATCCTTTACTGTTAGGCATTTTATTGTAACTCGGGTTACTGTAGATTCCTTTCCATCTGGACCCTTTGTCCCTTTGATGTAGCTGCATCACTTCTTCAGCATTTCCTTCCTCTGATATTCATGCTCACACATGCTTATGCACATATGTGTGTGTACACAGATGTCCTAAGCTATCCTGTACTTTATCTGTACTAGGTTTTAGTGGGAAGAATGTTAGAAACTAAGATACAGATTTGAGGTTTATTGATTGTGGAATGTTAATTTAGCAGAAAGCCAACACAGAGAACATATAACTGTATGTTTTTTTGTGTATAATATATTTTAAATATAGCGTATTTATACTAACATTTACCAGTTCATACAACACTTAAAGTCCCTTCTAGTCTTTATCATACTGTAACTTCTTGGACACTGCAAAACCTGGCTCCTTCTGTGAGTTTGAGGTTTCTTTGTGGCGTCCAAGTGAATTAAGTATGTTGGCGCTTGCATAATGATGTGGAATGTAACAGAATTCTGGTCTCAGGGTAATGGTGGGAGTGAAGGTGGTAACCGAGAATGCTCACAGCACTCAACACATACCTTGGTAGTGAAAGTTCAGAGAAGGAAGGACTTTGTAATTGATGCCATCTGTGTTAAGGGACTGTCCTTTAGTTTGGTAACCAGTCAAGTGTGTGCTCTATGTCATAGCTCTATGCACTAGTGACACAGGACAGAGACATTAGAGTAGGAGGGAGGCAGGAAGAAAGATGCAAAATGTTAGGGGATAATTAAAATTGCTAAAACTACAACTTTTGGGAGTTGGTTCTTAACATCCACCCTGTTGAGGCAGGACATTCTTGTTTCTACCACTTTGCTCAAGCTAGCTGGCTTGTGAACTGTCTTGCCTTAGAAGTGCTGGGATTACAGATCATAGTTCAGTAGTCAGGCTCAGCAGCCCTCAGTTGTCTCACTGATCTGTTTCCCAACCCCCATTTGTATTCTGATAAACAAAAAACATCTTTATTTGTAGCTCTTAGATTATTGGTACTATGAATTTCTTCTCCAGTTAGTGATTGCTTTTTTTTATGTTTTCAGTTAATTAAAAGTTCAGAGTTTGGGTCACCTTTAACTGAAGGTTTAAAATTTGTGTATTCATTGTTACTAATTATTTTGGAAAAAACATTTTTTTAAGATTTGAAAAATAAGACATTCTCCTCCTTCCTCCTGCCCCTTATTTTTTTGAGAAGTTTATTCCACTTGCAAGACCATGGGTGAGGCTGGCTGCTGACCTGCTGCTACACTCCTGGCTGAGTGGCACTGTGCACTGTCTGCCTGTGCTCAAACACAATGTGTGCGCCTCTGAACTCAAATCTCATCAGGCAGATAACAACATGGTCGAGACCTGGCACACAGGAAAAACCCATCCCAACCCCTCTGCAGCTCTCTCTCTGCTGTTCCACTCAGTCATTCTGTAGATACGAATGCTTTGCTTTTTATTCTTGGGTTCAGAACAGAGTGAAGCATTTTACCCGTTTTTGCCCATTTCTTTTCTAATATTCTGTTTCTGCTCATTTTTCAAAAAGTATACAGTTCCAAATCATTTTGAAAAATAATATATAAACCATTATAATGTTTTGAAAGTCTGTTTTTAAGAACATCTTTGAGGACTTGTTTTAGGTGTTTATGTTAGGTGTGGTGGTGCTCACACTTGTCATCCCAGAACTTAGGACACTGAGACAGAAGAATGGCTGCAGGGTACTCAATATGGAGTTTTTCTTTTCCTTTTTTAGAATAACTTCTATTAACTTTTAAATAATTTATTTATTTTTATTTTATGTACATTGGTGTTTTGACTACATGTGTTTCATCAGATTGTTTGGAACAGGAGTTACAGACAGTTGTGAGCTGCCATGTGGGTGCTGGGATTTGAACCCGGGTCCTCTGGAAGAGCAGTCAGTGCTCTTAACCGCTAAGCCATCTCTCCAGCCCCTATTAACTTTTCCCCTGGACAATTCATATGGTTGTACAGTGTACTCTGATTACCACTCTCTTTGAAACCTCAGTCCTTCTTCTCTTCCTCCCTTCTATCAGTCCCTTTTGTTCCTATTCAGTTTGTTCTAAGACTTGAGAAGTCTAACCAGAGCCATCAGTGTGACCAGAGGCTTAGAGCTGTTTATTGGAACCTGGTGGACTGGCTCAGTGGCATACACAGCTAGAGACAATATCTGTTCTCCCAGAATCCATGAGTAGCCAACAGTTCAGCAGGAGGGCGGGGCTCGGTGAGATACATTTACTGTTAACAGGCCCAGTCTTGCTCCACAGCAACTGAGCTGCCTGAAGTGAGAACCTGGTCGAATTGGCTTTGTTATGCCCAGAAGTTAGCTTTCACAGCCCTATGCCCTGTCTTCTAACTCTTACAACTTTTCACCTCTTCTGTAATGTTTCCCAAACCTTCAGCAGTGGTTCTCAGCCTATGAGTCGAGACCCCTTGGTGGTGGTGGTGGGGGGCATTGAACGACCCTTTTACAGGGGTCACCTAAGACCATTGAAAAAAAGATATTTACATTATGATTCATAACAGTAGGAAACTATAGTTATGAAATACAAACAAAAGTAAATTTATGGTTTGGGGTCACCACAGCACGAGGAACTGTATGAAAGGGTCAAAGCATTAGGAAGGTTGAGAACCATTGCCTTCGAGGGTATGGGTGCCATTAGGGCTGCACCAATTCAACCATAGCCACCTTGAGCAGCTACATGCCCCTGTATTGACTGTTTGTTGTAAAGAGGTTTTGTGATTAAGGATGAAGGCAGCCTGTGGATATAAACAGGATATGTTTCTGAAAGCCACTTGGTCTCATCACAACTTTTTTATTTTTTAGGGAATTGAAAAATATTTTAAAATCATATTTGAGACAATCTTTGTTTGTTTTTCGAGACAAGGTTTTTTCTGTGTAGCCCTGGCTGTCCTTGAACTTGCTTTGTATTCCAGGGTGGCCTTGAACTCGGAGATCTCCCCTGCCTCTGCCTCCCAAGCATTGGATTCAGAGGTGTGCACCACCACACCTGCCTTTATTTGAAACAGTCTTCAGTTTACTCAGTGTTCTTAGCTTTGTGTCTTGGGGCAAGATAACTTAAGTTTATCTGTCAGACACATAAAAAGGTTGTTAGGATTCATGCTTAGAGAAAGGCCTGGCACAGACAGTGTTCTTAGTAAGTATAAGTATTTACTTGTGTTATTTATCTGCGTATTACCCTCCTTGTCTATTTCACCAAGATGCTGCAGAGCTGTGTGTGAAGCCAGTAAGTGAATGTTATATGGTTGTATAGATATGTATGTGTACTGGTTTTTGTCAACTTGATCAAACTGGAGTAATTTGGGAAGCAGGAACCTCAGTTGAGAAAATGCCTCCACCACATTGGCCTGGCAAGTGTGTGGGATGTTTTCCTCACTGATGATTGGTGTGGGAAGGCCGAGCTCACCATGAGTCATACTACCCGTGGGCTGATGGTCCTAGATGCTCTAAGAAAGCCAACTAAGCAAGCTGTGAGGTAGTTAGCAGCCGGTCTCTGTGGCCTGTGCATCAGCTCCAGCATCCAGGTTCCTGTCCTGATTTCCCCCAGTGATGAACAGTGATGTGGAACTGAAAACCGAAATAAACTCTTTCCTCCCCAAACTGCTTTTAGTCATGGTGTGTATCACAGCAATAGAACTCTAACTAGGACAGTATGGCAGATAAGCATGCAACTCTGGTGACAAGCACTCTCTGTTTTTGCATGGCTAGTTTAGATGTCAAGATTACCTATAGTAATCATTTTTACTGCTATTATAAAAAATAAAGTATCCATTCAGACAACGTCATAATAATTATCTTGGTATATTTTTTTCTTTAATGGTTTTTCTGTTAATAGCTTATGTTTAGGTACATTGATACTAAAATTTAGTACCAGCACTGAAGTCCGGCGTTCATGATACTCACTCCTATGTTAAATTTTGGCTCACTACTGGGTGAATAATGCAGCTAAGGAAGGAGAGTGTTTTCAGTTATTGAACACGAATGATATTTTTAGATGTCTCCAAAATCCCAAATTTATAGATTCACTCTGACCTCTTTTTAAGTCCTATATTTCCTGGTGCTCACTGGGTATTTCTGTTTGCACATTTTTGCTATTGTTTCAAACTCAACATGTCTAAAAATGAGCTTACCCTCTTTCTTCCAGAATTGGTACAGCCTCTGGCTTTGTTTTTCTTTAATACTAGTACCCTTTCTGAATTGGTTACTATCTTAGCTTGGGTTTTATGTGGTAGTTGCTGTGAAGAGACGCCATGACCACAGCAGCTCTTATAAAGGAAAATATTTAATTGGGTCTGGCTTACAGTTTTAGAGGTTCAGTCCATTATCATCATGGCAGGAAGCATGTCAGACATAGTGCTGGAGGAGCTGACAATTCTACATCTTGATCTGCAGGCAGCAGAAGGAGAGTGGGTGCCACACTGGGCATAGCCTGAGCATATAAGAGACCTCAAAGCCCGCCTCTACAGTGACACACTTCCTCCAACAAGGCCACCTCCTAATAGTGCCACTTCCTATGGCTAAGCTTTCACACCCATGAGTCTATGGGCCATCCCCATCAAACCACCACAGTTACTTTTCTGTTGCTGCAATAAAACTTGATCAAAAGCAGACTGTAGAAGAGTGTATTTTGGATTATGCTTCCAGATGGGTGAGAGTTTCTCATGGCAAGGAGGCATGGCAACAAGTGGCAGGCATGACAGAGGAACAGAAAGCTGAGAACTCAAATCTAGGACCCCTAGCACAAAGCAGAGAGAACAAAGTGGAAGTAGGAGAGGCGTTTTTTCTCTCAAAGCCTGTCCCATACTTCCTCCAGCAGAGCTGTACCTCTTAAACCTCCCCAAACAACTCCATCAACTGGGACCAAGTGTTCAGGTATCTTAGTCTACAGGACATCATCAGTCAAACCACCACACTTTACTTAAAACCTAGATTTGATCATCTTTTATTCTCATCTTGATATCTGCTATATGCCTGGGTACCTTCTGATTGTTTTTAGCAGTCTCATGTCCTTTCTGTTCTCACTACTAGCTTCACATTTATTTCCTCACCCATGTAAAAGAATATTTCATCAGTCTTTGATTTTTTTTTTGTCATCAGTTTTGAATGGCAGATTTTAAAGAGGAGATCTTATCTAAATAATAATTGTAACTTCCCCTCATTAGCTTTAGCAGCCTAAGCAATCAGGGACAAAGACTGGGGTGGGGCGGGGTCCTTCGGGAAGAGGGACCAAATAATTTAGGCAGCCATAGTTCTTCCGCTTGATAGCTGTTAAACTTTGGGCAAAGGATTTCTCCTGTCAGATGGCATAGACAGCGGACTTCAGATAGCAGGTGCATCTCCTGACAGACTGCTTGTGTAGCTAGTCACCAACAGGGCTAGGAACCGACTTGAGATACTGCACGAGGGCATGCCTTCATGGCTGACGACACTGAAGGCTTTTCTTCTTGTTCGCTTCTCTTGTTGTGTACCTTAGAACCATGTCTTCTAGAAAGGAAATTTGTATCTTTCCTTTTATATCTTATGGCCAGGTTCAAAGACAAACAAAATTCATCTTGTCAGTTAAAGGGATATTGGATATTTTTAGAAAGAATCTCAGGTTCTGTTATGTGAATAGTAAGTATTAAATGGCTCTTTTTAAAAAAAAAATAGGAATCTTATAAAAACTGTTTTTTTCTTAACCATTATAGAAAATGTGCCCGAGGAACTTCGAGAGCCATTTTACACAGATCAATATGACCAGGAGCACATCAAACCACCTGTCGTTAATCTGCTTCTGTCTGCTGAACTCTACTGTCGTGCTGGGAGTCTCATCCTCAAGAGTGATGCTGCAAAGCCCCTCCTGGGCCACGATGCTGTGATCCAGGCATTAGCACAGAAAGGCCTGTATGTCACTGACCAGGAAAGACTAGTGACTGAACGAGATCTCCACAAGAAACCCATACAAATGGTGAGTCTTTATATGTGTATTTATATCTATTTCAGGTTTGCATTGCCTACTTAGTGAATTGTACTTTGAAATAGAAGGAATGTGTTTAAACGTTTTTATGGCATCTCCACCTCAAGTTTAAAAGATACCTCGTTCCTATAAAATGTACTTCTGAGTGAAGGAGGTTGTGACAGACTGTTTTGGAATATTTGGTGCTGTCTAATATCTCCAAGAAATAATTGAATTCCAACTATTTTGAAATGGTTTTTCTTTAATTAAAAATTTAATTGTTTTAGAGATTAGCTATAAGAAATGGAAAATGGGTTCTTGACTATTTTTGTAAGGCAAGCATTCAGATTTGTAAATTTTCCTGTAGAGGGTAGGACTATAGCTCAATAATAGAATGTTTGCCTGGCACATGAAAGACCCTTCCTGGTTTCATTCCCAGAACCAAATAAAAATACTATATAAACTAATCCAGTATATAAAATTTATATAGAAAAGAGCTTAATACAAATGAGCACTTGCTTTGTGCAACATGAGAACCAGAATTTGGATCCCAGCAGCCATGCTAAAGTCCAGAGCTCTTCAGACCTGTGACTCTATCATTGAGGACAGAGACAGGAGGATTGCTGGTGCTTGGTAGCCTAGCCAGAGCAATTAGAGCTCCAGATTCAGTGAGAGACCTTGCCTCAAAGGCAGAGGGCACTAGACGTGGACTCTTGACACTTGCTTTGGCTTCCTGCGTGTACACCTATGCTTGCATGGTGTATTTTATTGTATAGTGCATGCATAATGTAGTATACATATTCTGTGCATACATAAGCACACACAGAAATTACATTTAAAAATGTAAGGGGAAAATGGAAAAAATCACAGATTTAAGCATTTATGTGTTTCAGTCATGGTGAATTCTTGTACACTACATATTTTAGCATATTTAACAACCATTTCATCATTCCTTATAGAAAATACATGTAGAGGCTTCTAAGTGGGCCTGGGATAAATATTCAGGGACTCATAGCTAATCTAAAGACATAAATCCAAGTATTTTTAAGCTCCCTAATGGTATGCTTTGGGTAAGTTTCACAAAATACAGGTGTCATCAAGAACGTTACTAAAAAGCAGGTCTTGTAAAATTGGCTCATGGGAGTAAGAGCATTTGTCATGCTGTTGTGAGGACCTGAGTTCAAATCCCCAGCACCAACATAAAACAAGCCAAGTATGATCATATAACCCTGTAACCTTAGCATTGTGGGGTATAGATACAGAAAGATCTCTAGGGTTTGCTGGCCACTAGCCTTGCTCCAGGTTCAGTGGGAGTCTTTGTTTGAAAGAATAGGGAGGACAGTGATAGAGCAGAACACTCAGCATATCCTTTGGCATCTATATGTGCACACAAGTATACAAACCCACACATACACAAAGAATACTAAAAGTAAAAAAGCGGTTTTGCATACTTAAATTATTTTTCATGAGAATAGTAGTCTTGGAATGAAGGACTATTCTATAGTAGGGTGTATTATAAAACTCAAGAAGAGTGAAAAAATCAAGTCTAGTACTAACTGGAAGTGATGTTACACTGTTTTCTGTTATCTTTAATTAAAAAACTCACTTTAATACTTCTAAGGAATTGAGAATAATTTTTCAAGAGTAATTTAGTTAAAATTTTATAATAAATTATTAAGGAAAAGTGAGAATCTTTTTTCACATAAGAGATTTTCAGTTCTCATTGCAGGCTCCAGGTTCACATGTGGTTGCCCTCTCTGACTTGAGTACTTGTGCATATCGTGTGGAAAGCATTCACTAGCTCTAGGGATAGTTACATTCTAGTTCTGAGGATGCCACATTCACCCCTCAGGATTTAGTCTCTTGGATTCAGATGGCAGAAGCAACCACTTGTAAATAAATAGTTGGAAATTTCAAGGCCAAGTAGATACTTAGGAAGCATACTGCTGACTCTGAAGCAGTGTTGTTTAGGAGCTGCTCTTCCAGACACAGGTAGGTATAGTTGGACCACCCAAGATGTTCTTAACAGAGGTTAATTAGCTTAAATCCTCCTTAATAAGCAAACAAATTTAACATACTTTCTGCAGTTTTTCTATGTGTGAAGATATAGTATGAAGGTACTTGGAAGACTAAGTTAGAAATAAAGAGTTTGGTAGACAGCTCATTGCATTAGTTAGGCCTCTTTGACCCTTTAAAGCCCGCTGACAAACTCTGAATGTTTAATATTTAAAGACTGATATATAGTTTCCCTGTTTTTCTGGCTGTGACTTCTAATTGTTGACTGTTCAAACTTCAGACTAGACTACATCAACTTAACCCTTTTCAGTATCATATTTACTGACCTGCATTTTAATTGTGTGCTTTTAATTTTTGTAAGAATTCAAGGTTTTTAAATTGTAATTTTTTATTATTGCTATTGTAATATTATGTTACTTTTTGAAAATTTTATATGAGAACATTTTGCTAGTAAAATATTGTTAACAAACTTTTAAAATGTGAAACAAGAGCTATTTAAATTATAGGTCTTCTTTGTCTTGCTTTTTGGGGGGTATCATCTAGAATAGTGTTTTTACTCACGTTAAATGTATTGATACTCTATTCTACCACTTTGCAATTCTGAATAAGCTTAGTTGTCTTAGTGTCCTTTATTTCTGTGCGCTGCTTCACAGCTTTGGGGGTGGGGGAGTATAATAGTAACAGAAGTATCATCTTGACTTTTTAAGACATGATGTTCTTTCTGACTCTTTTAAAAAGAGTTACTTTATTTTTTGTATATGAGTATTTTGCCCACGTGTATGTGTGTGCACCATGTTCTTGCCTGGTGCAGAAGTGGGCACTGGGTCTCCTGGAACTGGAGTTCCAGATACGTAGGCTGAAGGAGGCTGACCATGCAGCCCTGGGTGCTCTGCAAGAGTAGTAACAAATGGCCATCTCTTCAGCCCCTTAATTCTTTCTTTTTTTTTTTTTTAAAGATTTATTTATTATGTATACAGTGTTCTGTCTGCAGGCCAGAAGAGGGCACCAGATTTCATTATGGATGGTTGTGAGCCACCATGTGGTTGCTGGGAATTGAACTCATGACCTCTGGAAGAGCAGTCAGTGCTCTTAACCGCTGAGCCATCTCTCCAGCCCCCCTTAATTCTTTCTTAATCAAAGTCTAAGACAGTATAATACTTAGTGTTTAAAGAACTGATTTAAATGTTATGTTTCCCCATTTTTGGCTCTACCTTTAAACTGTTGGTTGTTAGAACTTCATACTAGACTATGTCAACATCCCCTGCAATATTTTTTTTTTTTACAAAATGTTCACCAGATTGTTAACCTTTGGTTTCTTCTGAGAAATTGCATTAAATGGGGTGAGAGGGATAAATGGAACTTCCCTTGTTATTTGATATGTTTCTGTATTGGTAACATTTGTATATAATTACATATACTATTTTAAAACTTACAGAGAAGAAATTTAAATTCAAGTGGAAATATCACTGGAGTGATTTCTGTGTGTATGGAATAAAGAGAAACGAGTATTCTGTGTTTAGCTTCTAAGTAAACTGGAAATGAGAACAAAATATTGAAGAATTCTCTTAATGGTTGAATTCAAGGATTCTGTAAATAACTTTCTGAAGCTTTCTGCTTGCTTCCTAACTTCCTCTTTATGCCTCCCAAGTGCTGCAGTTACAGGAGAGTACTACACCCACTAGATGATCATGTATTTCTTTAAAATGCGGCTTTGGGGGTGATTTACATGATCAAAAATGTATGGGAAGTATATCTAATCAAAGTTTCATGTTGTGCATATGATACCACATAGGACTCTGCAGTGCTAAGTGATTTTCCTAAGAGTGCCCCGCTAGGTGTAAAGCTAGTAAGAATCTGAGCAGAGCTGTGACTATCTCCGCTGGCCATGAATCTGTTCCTAGCTCCATTAAGGGAGGCATCTACCCGCTTGGGGGGGGGCCTCTCCTGCCCAGTCTGACCACATGTGGAGCTCTGCTCTCTGGGAACTCACCTCCCAACTCTGGGAGGGCCCCTGTTAGGGCCTCAGGAGGCCCCAGTCTCAGACCTTCCCAGGGGCTGGGCACTTAGCACCTGGTCTCATTGATGAACTTCCTCCACCCGAGCTGTGACTTTGTAAAGCACATTTGCACACTTGTTTTTTAAATGTTTTTGTTTGTTTTGAGACAGGTTCTCTTTCCATAGCCCTGGCTGCCCTAGAATTCACCATGTAGACCAGGCTGACCGTCAGCTCACAGAAACTCACCTGACTCTGCCTCTGAATTCTGGGATGAAAGGGGTGCACCATCAAACCTGGCTAGTTTTTGAAATTATATTTACTCAGCTATTATCCAGACTAGAGACTGTGAGAGATCAAAATCTCGGTTGTGAATTAATTTCCCAACCGTATTTGTACATGTATGTAGGATACCCATAAAACTCTAAATAAATGTGTATATGTACATAATGGAATGAGATTGATTTTTAGATAATGACTTGTATGACAAGTTTATCTTTTAATCATCTTGTTTGGGAATAAACATTATTGGGTAAATCAAATTATTTAATTTCTTTTTACTTTTTTCATTTTATTATGTTTTGAAGGCTGGGTCACATATTTCCTAGGCTAGCCTTAAATTTCTGATCTTCCTGAATATAGCTCCCAAGTGCTGGATCACAAATGGGTACCACCACATCGCCTAGTCAGTGGTGGGCATCAAATCTAGGTCTTCCTGCATGTTAGGCAAGCTTCTCCCAACTGAGCCATATTCTCAGCTCCCAGATTTTATATTGAAGTCCTTTGTTCTAATGAGTACTGAAACAAGTAGCTTATTTTGTTTACTTAATGGTAAAGTGGGATGGTACGCCACTTGGTAAGTAAGACATCAAATGTTCTCTTTTTGAGTGTTCAATATTGTCATAATGGAAGCTTTTTAATTTACTTGTTAATATTTAGTTAGAATGTTTTTGGAGGGAGTGTGGGCAGAGTCATGCTACATAGCCGAAGCTGGCCCAAACTGTTCTTAAACTCAGCAATCCTGCTGCCTCAACTTTTGAATTCTTGCATTGCAGGTATAAAACACTAGCTGGCACTATGCACACTGCCTTATTATACCTCCAAGGCAGGGACAGTGAAGTTGTAGTTAGAACACAAAAGGACAGTGGAGATATTTTACCCTCCAAAAGGGCATTTCTACATGTATAGAAGTGTTTTGTTTTAAAATGATGTTTTACACTCTGCTCTAACCACTGAGAGGACAACTTCACTTGACTAATGAGCTTAAGAACTTAGAGAGGAAAACACGGGGTAAACTCCTCAGTCAGATGTCAGGAAGTATGTGCTCTGAACCGTCATTTTAAACAGCAGACACTGGGAAGAGCAGCATAGGCCAGGTTGACTGACAGGATGGGAACGAGGATGGGGTGAATGTGGTGACTGATTAATGGAATTGTTTGACCAAATTTTGTCATACTGTGAAATATGTTGTGTATGACAAATTACAATGTGACTGCATAACACAATAAATGTGGTGCAAGGTCAGATTGAAGAGATGGGAGCTGAAACTAAGACTTTTAGCTTTTCTTTTGAAGGACAAGATCACAGAATAAATTGTCGTAGTATTCTCCATATTCTGTCTCTATGTCTCTTGTTTTGTTACTGTGTGTGTGTTCCCCTCTTCCTGTATTAATACTTTGTAAAGTACTTTGTGAGTGGCTTTATGTTTTTAGACTATTATGATCCTGTTTTTTTTTTTTTTTTTTAAAGATTTATTTTATTAGCCGGGCGGTGGTGGCGCACGCCTTTAATCCCAGCACTTGGGAGGCAGAGGCAGGCGGATCTCTGTGAGTTAGCCTGGTCTACAAAGTGAGTCCAGGACAGCCAGGGCTACACAAAGAAACCCTGTCTTGAAAAAACCAAAAAAAAAAAAAAAAGATTTATTTTATTTATTTTATGCATATGTGTGCTCTGTCTGCATGTACACCTGCATTCCAGAAGAGGGCACCAGATCACATTGTGGATGGTTGTGAGCCACCATGTGGTTGCTGGGAATTGAACTCAGGACCTTTGGAAGAGCACTAGGCAGTGCTCTTAACTGCTGAGCCATCTCTCCAGCCCATGATCCTGTTCTTAAGTCTTCTTTCTTTTCTTCCCAGGCCGCCTGGCAGCTTGTTTGTTTGTTTTGTTTACTGTGTACCAAGCAGTGGGCTTATACTTCACACACCCAAGCTCATGTAACTTAGCTCTTAACCACTGTGCTCTCCTGATGAAGAGACAGGCTTTGACACTGTCACAAAGATCACAAGCAGGGACAGGACGGTGGTGAAGGCAGATTCTGACCATCTCTGCCTTAACAGTAGATTCTGTGTTTTTAATAACTAAATTGGATTTTAATTTTTGCTGAGATGATCCTAGGAAGTAGAGAGAGAGAGAGTGGGTAGACATGGAGTGCTGCCAGAACAGCAGTTGTCGTTTCTGCTTTTGTTACTGTTCTTTCTTTCTCCTTCCCTGCACTCCTATTTTTTTCTCTATCTCATTTGGCAGCTATTCATAGAGAGTTTGGAAAAGCTTCCTTGTTTTAAAGATTCCACTTTAGAGAAGGATTATGTAAATGTAGTATGACAATAGTAGGTGAAGTGAGGGAACTTTAGTTTCTTGTCAAGGTTTTATAAAAATGCCTGTCAAATGTGTGAGTAAAACTTGTCTCTGTAGTTGTATTTGTAAACTTTTTTGTTTGTTTGTGATTTTATTTTTTTGTGTGTGGGTTGTGTGCTTGTGTGAGCTTGTATGCACTGTATGGTTGCAGTAGCCCGTGGAAGCCAGAAGAGGACATCAGATTCCCTGAAACCAGAATTATAGATGGTTGTGAGCCACCATGCAAGTGCTGGGAACCAAACTCAGGTCCTCTGCCAGAGCAAAGTCAGTGCTCTTAACCACTGAGCTGTCTCTCCAACATAGTTTTTTTTTTCCCCTTATTTAAGGTGTATCTCCCATCCCCCTTTTACTCCAATAAAAGGCTCTTGTGTGTGTGTGTGTGTGTGTGTGTGTGTGTGTGTGTGTGTGTGTGT
>CAJQZJ010032679.1:2550734-2564492 GCA_907164525.1 Lophiomys imhausi
AGAGAGAGAGAGAGAGAGAGAGAGAGAGAGAGAGAGAGAGAGAGAGAATGTGTGTGTGTGTATGACAGGGAGAACAGGGAGGAAAGGGCTATGAGAATGAATACTTGTGGAGGTCAGAGGATATCTTTGTGGATTTGCTTTTCTCCTTCCACCTTCACGTAGGTTCTGGAAACCAAACCAGGTAGTTAGGTTTGCATGGCAAAAATTTCACCTACTGAACCATCATCTTTGGCAACCTTTAAGCCAAGATTTGAAAGGTGTGAAGAAATTTACTAGATAGGGAAATGAGGGGTGTGATGTTGATAATGTAAGTGGGAATATAGGTCTGTGTTCAGGTGTTGCTTTAGCATAAGGTCCAAACTGGGAGATGACAGGTAGTGATACCTCAGGATAGATGAAAACAGGCCCTAATGACCTTTTTTGCTATGGCAAATAGTGGTTTAACCTCACAGAGGATATCATCAAATTTGTCTTTGAGAAAGTCATTTTGGTGGTACTGTAGAAGAAATGTCAGTTGGGAGATTGTTCTACCTATCTGAGGTTAGCCCTAATTGGTTTTACATAGAGTCACTTCTGTGAAGACAGGCGGGCCTGTGGGTCACGATTATCACCAAGTCTCAGTGCCTAGCCAAGGAGAAGCTAAATCAGTGAACATTTGATATATTGTGAGTTTTTAAGAATTAATTACATTTTTGCAAGATCATATCACCTTAAAAAAAGAAAAGTATGCAACCTTGCTGTGCTCTGCAAGGTGTGGGCTCAGAGCTCAAAGGGTCCCGTTTCACTGAGTTATAGGTTTATAGCTCCTGTCTTAGTTAGGGTTTTTATTCTTTCGAAGAAACACCATGACCATAGTAACTCTTATAAAAGAAAACATTTGATTGGGGTTGGCTTACAAATTCAGAGGTTTAGACTGTTATTGTCCTGGCAGGAAGCATGGTGGCATACAAGCAGACATGGTGCTGGAAGGAGCTGAGAGGAAAAGAAAGACACTGGGCATGACTTAGGCTTTTGAAACCTCAGAGCCCACCCCCTGTGACACACTTCCTCTAAGGCCACACCTACTCCAACAAGGCCACAAGCCCTAATCCCTTCAGATAATACCACTCCCTATGTGCCTGTGGGAGTCATTTTATTCAAACTGCCGCAGCTCCCTGTTGTTATCAAGCTGCTCATTGTCTCTGTAGCTTATGAAGTCAGGATATCATGAGCTTTCTGTCCTCTCTTTCACACAAAGCTTTTAGGAAACAAGCCTCACTGCATGCTAGGCAACTGGGGACAGCCCCGATTGCTACAGTGTCACTCGCCTTCTCTTCTGCTGTCAGCCATGTTTTCACACACAGCCAACTGGAAGAAATTAGCTGACAAACTTCCTCTCAGACTGTTTTGCAGGCTCACTGAAGCTTTTGCTGTTGGTTATTTTTATATAATAAAATATATTTCGGTGTACTTTTGTAACTAGTTTTAGAATCTGAGGTTTGAGGAACAATTTTTGGCTTAGAAGCAAATATTCTTGGAAAACTTTCAAATTTGGAAATGATAAAACACAAACATTTAGAAAGACAGCATATGTGACTGGTTAAAATGCATTAGGCATGTCATCTTGTTTGGGACAGAACATGGCTGCCATTTTGTAGTGTGGGCACAGGTAGCCAGCAGTTAGCAGAGCGGTGCTGGACGATACCGAGCAGCTGTGTATGAGCTATCATAAACATAAACTTGCCCAGCTCACTGTGGGGAGGACATTTGAAAACACACACTCCACTCAAACCTCAATTTGTTAAATGTAATCCGCCTTCACAAGCTTTTAATAAAGCCCCTGTTTCATGGTCTTGATGGTTAATTTTTCCTGTTTTCATGTCTTATTGGCTCATTGGAAACTCCATTAATTCCCTAACGTATTAATTGATGACATTTGCTAGGGAAACTTATTATATAGTTAAAATTAAATATAAAAAGTATCTTTATATTTTATTTACTATGTAATAAGCTATTGTAGCTGAAAACATACACTCAAACTGATTGTAAACCTATAAAAATGTTCCTTGAGAAAATTTTAGATTACTTTTGGGTAATGTATTTCATTTGACACTTTGTGATGAGAAGTCCATATATATATATATATATATATATATTCAAGTGTTCACATTTGAAAATTTGTTCTAAATTGACATAATACCTGTACCTATTTATGGGGCAAACTTGCCATTTCGATATATAAATGCAACGTGTAATGATGGGCTCAGAACGATTGCATACCAGTTGCTCCAGACATTTATTATTCCTTTTTTAAAAGTTAATTAATTAGTTAATTAAATGTATGAGTGCTTTATCTGCATGTACCCCTGCAGGCCAGAAGAAGGCATCAGATATCATTATAGATGGTCATGAGCCACCATGTGGTTGCCGGGAATTGAACTCAAGACCTCTGGAGGAGCAGACAGTGCTCTTAACCTCTGAGCCATCTCTTTAGTCCCCATTCTTCATTTCTTTATATTAGGAAAATTAGGATCCCTTTTACTGGCTCCCCCACCTCCTTTTTTGGGTGTGTGTAGTGTGAATGAATGTGTCTGTATGTGTGGCACATGTGTGGGTGGGTGTGTACAAGAGGATGCATGTGTATGTGGGAATCATCACTCTTCCACTGTCTTCAATAAGACAGATCTCTCAGTTAAGACCAGAGATCCCTGATATGCTGGTTTTGTAGCTTGCTTGCTTGATATGGGGATCCCTTGACCCCACTTTCCAAGGCTGGAATTAGAGACATGATGACTCCACACCCACCTGTTATTTTTGTGGGTTCTTGTAACCCAAACTCCATTAAGAATTTAACCATCCCCTCTACTAGCTGTTTTGAAATACTCATTTGTCTACTGTACTGTAGAGTGTAAGTTTTTCCTGTCTTCTACATGAATCTCTGCCCAAAGATCTCACCATTTTTCCTCCCCACATTCTTCCCAGGCTCCGATAGTCATTCTTCTGTGCTACACTTCATTGTTTTATTTTTTTGAAGAGACTAGGTCTCTAGCCTAGGCCAGTACTAACCTGTATCATTTTATCCTGAGTCTTGGCAGTCTGTAATGCAAACTGCCCAATTCTCTGTCAAAATTGTTACTCCAATTTCTTTACATTTCCATATACATTTTAGAATCGGGTTCTCACTGGCACACAGCTAGTCCCCAGCCTGTCCACTAAAGAAAAACCAACTGAGAATAATACTGTCTGTAGGACTTTTGAAGTTTGCTAAGAATTTTATGTATGCCAAATCATAAGTAGGTGTTATTTCTTTCAAGTATTTTTGAAAGGAAATTTTGCTGAGATAATCACACGGCTTTCTTCATTTATCTCATTAATAATGTGAATGAGAATCTTAGACTTTACCTTATCTGGTCCTGATAGATTAGGCCCCCCCCCATATATACATGCGCAGGCACACACACACATATATATATATATATGAATGATTCTATTCCACTCATTCATTCATTCATAGTATGTGTGTGTTTAAGAGAGGGAGAGAGAGAGGAAGGGAAGGAGGAGTTGTAGTGTCCCTGTGTGGGTCTTCAGTGACGTTGTAGTTAGTCTATGTATGAGATCTCTCAACCTTATCCCTTCCTTCTTCCTGATTCATTTCCTTTCACTGTTTTCTTTTATTAGGGCTTGACAGAAATGACACCATTACGATTCTAACAACTTTCACCTTTCCTTCTTTTGGTGAAGAATTTCTGTGAAGGCATCACTGATCAATCATCCTAGGTTAAGTTTTGGTTGAGCCTTGGTGCTGAGATGGCCTAGTATGGCCCCACATTCAGGGGGAGCAATTGGTGAGTAGACGCCAGTGGCAAAGCCCCCCTTAGTCATGTTCTGGAAGCAACAGGGTTTAGAAGTAACAGTTTTCAGATTAGGTTTGCCTGGAGTTCACTGTTATGTTCAATAGTTTTCCTTTTCTATAGATATTCAGTATCATCTCCAAGGGCTGGGCTGGCATTTTACTTCTGCAGAATTTTGACAGGGAACAGGGGGCAAACCTTTATTTTTATTTATTTATTTATTTATTTATCTATTTATTTATTTATTTATTTATTTTTGGTTTTTCGAGACAGGGTTTCTCTGTGTAGCCCTGGCTGTCCTGGACTCACTTTGTAGACCAGGCTGGCCTCGAACTCACAAAGATCCGCCTGCCTCTGCCTCCCAAGTGCTGGGATTAAAGGCGTGCACCACCACCGCCTGGCTTGGGGGGCAAACTTTTAAAAGAAACTAATGTTAAAAAAAAAAAAAAAAAAGACTAGTAAGAGCATAACAGAGCAGTCTGCACCATGGCTTTGGTTTGAACTTGGCCACAGGGCAGCTCGGTGAACCCTGTTGCATCTGTTCGGCCTGTCTTATTTTTATGCAGCGGGGTTTCATTTCCCTACAGAAAATTATTCGGATGCAGTGTGTAGTATTAACTGGGACACAGATATTTTCTTATTTAGCCACTATCTAATCTACACAGTTTGTCTTCTAGTGGTGCTAGAATTGTACCTGTGTGATGCTGGTTTATTTCACTTAACATGATCTCCAGTTCCATGCTGCTGCTGCTTTTTTTTTTCTGCAAATGACAATTTCATCCTTTATACCTGAATAAAATGTGTGTGTGTGTACACGTTTTTCTTAATCCACTAGTAGGCCCCCAGGCCAGTTCTGTAATGTGACTATTGTGAATAGGGCCACAATCATCACAGGTGTGAAAGAAAGCACTTCCATAGGAAGGTAACTGTGACTCTTTCTGGTATGCCCAAAAGTGGTGTGGGATTTAGTTTTCATTTGTTGAGGAACTGTCATGTGGTGGTTTGAATGACAAAGGCCCCCAAAGGCTCATATTTGAATGCTTGGTCTGCATTTAATAGGACTGTTTGGGAAAAATTTGGAGGTGTGGCCTTGTTGGAGGAGTGAGCTTTGATGTTTCAAAAGCTGGCCAGGCTCACTAGTCTCACTCTCTCTTCTTCCACCTGCCTGTGGATCAGGATGTAAGTAAGCTCTCAACTGCTGCTTCAGTTCCATGCCTCCCTGTCTGCAACCATACTCCCTTCTATGATGGTCATGGACTCACTCTCTGAAATTATAAACAAGCCCCCAATTACATGCTTTCTGTTAGAAGTTGCCTTGGTCATGATGTCTTTTCACAGCAATAGAATAGTGACTGAGATAACTCCAAACTAAGTTTTTATACTCTTGCCAACATGGTCTAAAGAGTTCCCTCCCTCCCACACACCCCTCTGCAACCTTGCTGATACTTGTTGTTTTTTTCATGTTAGTTATTCTGACTAGGGTGAGACTGACTCTTGCCGTACCTTTGATTCGCATTTCTCTAATGGCTAAAGATGTTGGACACATTTTCGTGTATTTATGTACTATTCATACTTACTAATTTTAAAAGTGTCCAGTTAATTAGCCTGTTTGTTGAGTGAATTATTTAACTCCTTTGATGTTTAGGTGTTTTTGAGATTTTTGTTATAGTCTGGCTATTAATTGTCTGTCAAATGAGTATCTGGCAGAGGCCTCCCATTCTGTGTGCTCTCTTCACTCTGGTGATTGTTTCTTTTGCTATACAGAAGCTTTTTAATTTGATACGCTCTGTTTATGAGGTCCTGCTGTTATTTCCTGAGCTTTTGGAGTCAGGTTCTGAAAGCCATGGCTTATGTCTAGAACTTAAAGTGTTTCCCTGGTTTCGGTGCTTCAGGTCAACACTGGAATCTTTGTCTTTTCAGTTGATCTAGTTTCAGTCTTGTACATGTGAACATCTAACTTTACCAGCAGCGCTTGTTTAAAGGCTGTCTTGTTCCTCACCTTTCAGCATCATTATCAATAATCAAGTGGCTGTACGTGTGTGGACTTGCTTCTGGGCTTTCTGTGCTGTTCTGCCAGCTTCAGTGTCTGGTGTTGTGTTAGTACCAAGTCTCTGCGGTGTCACCTGAAGCCAGCCACTGTGACACCTGGAGCACTGCTCTCTGTTGCCCATGATTGCTTTGATTATTCTGGGTCTTTTGTATCTTTCTGTGAGTTTTAGAATTTTTCCTGTTCTTGTGAAGAGTGCCATGAAGATTTTGAAGAGGATTTCGTCGCATATGAAGATGGCTTTTACAGATCAGTGAGTCACAGTGTTGATTCTGCCAGCCTTGAGCACATGGTCTTCTGTCTTCTAGTGCCTTCCATACTCTCTTCACAGTTTCTGGGTTTCCTCTTGTTGCAGAGGTACTTAATATCTTTGGTTGTTTGTAGAGGTTGTTTTGAGGTTATTGTGAATGGGGTTGTTTGCCTAACTTCATTGTTGATAGAGAGGAAAGCTATGGGTGCTTGTATGTTGGTTTTTGTGTTTTGTTCCATGGCTGACAGTGTTTATCAGAGCTCAGAACCTTCAGGTGGAGTCTTTGGAGGCTTAAGTATAGGCTTCTACACCATCTGCATACAGAGATGTTTGGGTCTTCCTTTCCTAATTCTATCCCTCTTCTTACTTCTTACATTTTTTTCTTGACGCTGCTTTAGCTAAGATTTCAGTAACTGTGTTGCAGAAGAATTCCAAGAATAGATGCTCTTTGTTCATTCCTTAGTTTAGGGGATGTGCTTTCAGGGTTTCCTCATTTATGATGATGTTTCTGTCAGTTTGTCATCTATAACCTTTATTATGTTATAGTTTCATTGTGGTCATAAAGGGATTTTTCAAGGGTGATTTGTTTTGCATATGTAGAAATGATTATGTGATTCTGCTCCTTGGTTTGCATATGTTGAACCATTGTATTCCTTATTTAAAAAAAAAAACAACAAAAACAAAACTAGCTGATCATGGCATGTGGTTTTTTTTAAAAAGTGTTCTAACATTGTCTTAGTTAGGGTTTCTTTTGCTGTGAAGAGACTCCATGACCATGGCAACTCTTACAAAGGAAAACTGGGGGCTGGCTTACAGTTCAGAAGTTTAGTCCATTATCGTTATTTCGGAAAGCACGGTGACACACAGGCAGACATGCTGTTGGGGTAGTAGAATGAGAATTCTATGTCTGTGTCATTAGGCAGCCAGAAGAGAGAGACTGTGGGCCAGGCTTGAGCATCTGAAACCTTAGAGCCCATCCCCAGTGACAACTACTTCCACAGGCCCACCACTCCCTATGGGCCACTCCCTATGGGCCTATGGGGGCCATTTTCATTCACACCACACACACACTATTGTTAATGTGCTGCATTTATTTATTTGTTTTTCAATCCTGGAGGTTGAATCCAGGGCCTCCCTCATACTAAGCGGCTGTTGTATGCTGCACTAATAACATCCTGTGGCTTTTTGAGTTCGAGTCCTGCGCAGCTCAGGGTAGCTTTGAACTTTCACTCCTTTTGCCATCGGGTGCTGAGATTTACAGCTGTTCCACCTTGGTCAGCACCATCTGTGTGCTGAGATTTGCAGCTGTTCCACCTTGATCTGCAAGTCTTGTTATTTCTGGTGTACGAACTGCGTTACACTGCTAGCTACCACTACCTGATTCTGCAGCTCAGAGGATTGAAGCGCAGCAGCGTTGGGGATTTGCCAGAGATCGGGATACTAGGATCAATTAACAGTAAGAAGCTGAGCAGAGCACCTGGCATCAAACAGTGCTAGCTGTTGTTATCAATATGATGTAAATGTGCTTAGATAGAAAATTATGTTTTACTTGAGACCATAAAAGCTCCACCTTTGGCCTTGAGTGTTTTTAATGTTGATTTTTTTCTAGGTCTAAGTATATATATACTTTGTTATATATGATTCATAACTTACCTCTATTTTATAAAGTGAAAGCATGAAAAATATTGAAACACAAGAGTTCCTAGTTTCTTCTATCAGAGAATTGAGCTGTTTTAAAACTACTTTAGTGATTATAGTTAGTGTTTACTATCCCAACTCTTCATGTAAATGTGTATCTTTGTATGCTGTATATAACAAGCCATTTTCTAAGTTTAACTTTTATTCATTTATTTATTTCCTGTTTCATTATATGACATATTAATTTAGAGAGAACACGTTTGCATGATTTATTTTTACTAGTTTTATTATATACATTTCGCATACTGTAAAGTAGCCAAATCTATTCTAAATTACTCATTGCAAGACATTTATATTTCCCTTTTGATATAAAATACTAAAACGATTTCTTTCTTAGTGTGTGTGTAGGAAGTGCCAGTGGAAGGCAGAAGAGGGTGTCAGACCCTTTGGCGCTGGAGTTACAGATAGTTGTCAACCACCTGACATGGTCTGGGGACTCTCCGGTCCTCTGCAGTAGCAGCAAGTGCTCTTAACAGCTGAGCCATCTGGGCCAATCAGTTTAATGTCTGTGACCCTTTCCTGTCATACCTGTAGGACAAATCTTAGGATATATGAATTGTCTAGTGGCTCTTGAAATGTTCCCCACATTGTTGTTCATAAAGGTTATGGGTTTAATGCTCATCTATTTAGGAGATTTTATCCATGATAACCATGTCTGAGGATAAGAAAAAGAGTGGTCCTATGCTCTCTGGACCAGGGTTTCTTAAACTTTTTTGATTTGTGATCCTTTCCACTTGAGAAAAAAATTTTAATGAACCTGAATATATAAAATAGGTATCCAAATCAAATATTTACTTATACTAAATCACAAAGTTTTTATTTGTTTGTTTATTTATTTTGTTTTTTTCAAAATAGGATATTTCTGTTTAACAGCCCTGGCTATCTTAGAACTCTCTTTGTAGACTATGCTGACTTTGAATTTAGAGAGCCACCTTCCTTTGCCTCCCAGCTGCTGGGACTAAAGGTATGCACCACCATGCCTGACACAAATTTATTTTAAAACTATTCTCGGGGCTGGGGAGATGGCTCAGTGGTTAAGAGCACTGTCTGCTCTTCCAGAGGACCACGGTTCAGTTCCCACTACCCACATGGCAGCTCACAACTGTCTGACAGAACTCCAAGATCTAACACCCTCACACATAATACATGCAGGCAAAACACCAATGGAATAAAATATGAATAAATAAATAAATAAGGCTGACTTAAAAAAAAACTATTCTCATTTATAAATCTTTACCATTACTAAGGGAGACCAACCAAGTTTACACACTAATAAGATGGGTGTGCTTATTCATTTATTCACATAAAGAATCCTCATCTTGGCTACATGTTTGATACTGCAGGACTAGAACAGTTTTTCAGAGTTGATCGATATTTGAGCAAGTGTGTGTATATGTCATGCATGTGTGTACATGTGCATGTGGTCCAGAGGTAACATGTCATTATGTGTCTTCCTCTGTTGCTGTCCACTTTTTTTTTTTTTTTTTTTTTTTCTTTTTGAGGCAGGGAACCTGGAGCTTGCCTACTCAGTAGGGATTGTCAGGCTTCGCAGCATGCACCTTTTTCTTCCGTCCTTTCTTCCTCCCTCCCTCCCTCCCTCCCTGCCTCCCTCCCTCCCTGCCTCCCTTCCTTCCTTCCTTTCTTTTTTCCCTTAATTTCTTTTATTTATCTATTTTCTTTTTTCAAGACAGTTTTCTGTGTGGCCCTGGCTGTCCTAGAACTTGCTTGTAGACCTAGCTGTAGATCTGCCTGCCTCCACCTCTGGCACCATGGCACCATGACCACCCCACTCAAGAAAGCTTTTTTTCTTAAGAAAGCCAGTGCCTTTCTTAAAGAGACAGGTCTCATTGTTGCACAGAAGGTCATAAATTCCTGGGCTCAAGCAGTCCTCCTGTCTTAGCTTCAAATAGCTGGGATTATAGACATATGCCACAGTGACCAGCTCAAATGTAAATAAATAAAGTAGTTGGCACACTATCTGGTATATAAATGAGTCTCATCATAGGTTTTGTGATTACCAACATGAAGCTTTCTGTTTCACACAAAGCATTGATTTCTTCTTAATACTACGAAATGTTTTAGAGACTAACCCCCCCACACCTAATATAGTCAGCTCATTTCCTCCACTTCCAGCACAAAGCCTCCTCTAAAAAGTTTATACTAGCCAATAAGCTAGTTCCTTCTTTCCTGTCTCCGTCCTTCCACAGATGTAGTAACATTTTGTCCTTGCTCTTTGTTTACTAAGAAACAGTTTTTGTATGCAGATGACTGTACAGAAGTGAGAGAAGTCAATAGTTTTCATTCCTGATTGCTATTCAGCATCATCATTGAAGCTGTTTAAAAATGCCTGTGCTCCTTTCCTACTTGATTAACTAAGAACACAATACAAGCGTAACTGTAGTCTGTAAGAATCTGCTTGGTTTAGAGAATGAACAGAGCATCTGATTAGAAATGGCAGAGGAAAAGCTTTACAATGAGAGTCACATTCAAGCCAGTGTCAGTCAGTATTATAAGGAAAGCTTAAGAACTCAATGCAAGGAACCTTGAAAAGGAATGGCAGACTTAAAGAATAGCAGGCAGTTTTTAGTAAGGCTAGAGTGACAGGTACAAGTCAGACAATAAGAAAGCTTTATCTCTGTAAGGAGTTTTTATGTGGCACTGTTCCTGATGATACTTGAACAAACATCTACTCACTCCAGGTAGGGAGCCAACAGCAGACCAAAGTAAGGATACCACCACAGTCTGACCTAGTGACCAATGTGTTTTATTGGGGTTACTTACAGGATCAGAAATAACTGTGAGACAGCTGCATTACCAAAACCCACCCCACATGGTAACAGCTCACAAAGGGGAAGCCTGGACCACACTGCAGAGCCCACAGGAAGCTCAATAGTTTGGAATGTGCCCTTCCAGGTAGTACATTTGTTCTGAGCTTTTTGCAGGCAGTTCAGCTGGTCTGGGTCTCTTCTAGGCAACTCAGCTTGTCTGAGAGGGTTTTCAGCAGTCCTTACAGCTTATATATGGGCTGGGGAATAGAGGAGCTTAGTAAATGTGCCTAGTCTCAGGGATTTCCTGAAGCTGTTGACTTGTTTACTTCCCCAACTTAAGAAAGCTTCACCTCTCCTTAGAACATACTGTTACTTTACTTCCCTTTTAACATCCTGTGTCTTAAGGAGCTTCTCTCCAAGATGAAAGGTTTTAATCTCCAAGGAAACTGCTATACAACAGGAGTGTAGGTTTTATTATGTAAAAAAAAAAAATGTGATAAGTTTTACATAGGAAGGATAGGATGCAATCTCTGATTTGGAAAAATCATCTAGTCCCTAGTTTATAACATCTCTAAAATTTAATGAAAGAAAATAAAAAGGACAGTTTTTCTTTATTAGATTGGAGATGACTATAGTCATCTAGAAATGGTGTAAACTCCAGAGCCATAAAGGGAAGCATCAAGACTGACAGATTTTACCAAGAAAAGAGAAAATGTTTGCTATCTAGACAACAGAGGACTAACAATGTACCCAGTATATGATGAATTCTTTACAAATCAATGAGAAAGATAATGTCCTGAGGAAGAAACAGGCAATTTCTGAAGAAAAAATGCAAATAGTTGCTAACCACATAAAAGCATGCCCAGTAAATTATAATCAGATAATTGCAGAGTCAAACAGTCAAAATAGTGTTAGAGCATTATTTATGATGCCAAAGTGAACATTATACTTAACTGGCCTATGGTAATCTTTGGTGAGATTCTCTTAACCTTTCATATAGATGAAAAAAGTAAATATAAAAACTGTAGAAATTGGCATGCTGATAACATTCTTGGTGGATGTAAGATTGGTGTAACTCTCCTGCTTGTCAGAGTTTAGACTGCAGCTGCTTTTGGACCCAGCAGCCCCATAGAAAGTGACTGTCCCCTGGGAGAGAGCGTCACAGCACTGTGTGCGGAGATAGTAGACAATGTGAGCGCTGCACTTAACTAGTGTAAGGTTACATTCCAAACTGACGCTGAGAAGTAGAAGTGGAAGAGTGGCCTGTTTATGTACTTTCATGATATTTTGTACTTTTTTTTTTTTTTTTTTTGATTTTTCGAGACAGGGTTTCTCTGTGTAACATCCCTGGCTGTCCTGGAACTCACTCTGTAGACCCAGCTAGCCTTGAACTCACAGAGATCCACCTGCCTCTGCCTCCGGAGTGCTGGGATTAAAGGCGTGCGCCACTATGCCTGGCTGTACTTTTTTTAAACTACCATATAACAGATTCATATATAACCCCTCCCCCCCCCAAAAAAAAAGGGAAAAAAAAGCCTAAGGAAATACGGGAAGTCCTATGCTGTAGGGAGTTAGATTAGAAAGAATTTGGACATAAAAAAATCAGTGATTAAAAATTTTTTTTGGTTGTTATTTATTTAGAAGTGAAACTTTGTAATCTAAATTGAAGATGTGCCAGTATCAATGACGAGCACAGAGGGATATTTTTAAGGTTTGAACTATAAAGTTATACTACGTGGGATTGAAAAATGAGGGAAGATTATCAAAGGTGATTCTGGAGTTTGTAAACTGCACAGCAAATGATACATGACTATAATGTTAAAAAGAAGAAAAGAGGTTTTGAATACATAATGAACATCTTAATACAGATCTTCAACAAGTGTTTGAATAATAAAATGAGTCTAATCCTGTCAGCCCGTCTTAGCATGCTTTGTGCTTCTTAACACCTGTCTGTAGTCTGGCTTTACTGTTTTTAAGAAAATGCTAATATTTTACAATGAAGCAACTTCTAAGTATAATTTTGAAACTGTTTGTGCTTTTCTATTTTCAGAGTGCACATTTGGCCATGATTGATACTCTAATGATGGCTTACACTGTAGAAATGGTCAGCATAGAAAAAGTAATTGCATGTGCTCAACAGTATTCAGCTTTTTTTCAAGCTACAGATCTGCCCTATGATATTGAGGATGCTGTCATGTACTGGATAAATAAGGTAGGCCTATACTCGATTGGAAATGGTTCTAATAACAGAAAAAACTAAAATCTCAGTTACAGATTGCTCCTGTATGACTCTTTGTTATAAATCAAAGTATAAAATAAAGTTGTGCAATTTGCTTGAAATATTTTATTTTTAAACGTGTAGAGCTGAACACAGCGGCTGAGATCTGTAATCTCAGTACCTGTGAGGCTGAGCAGGAGGACCACTGTGTTCAAGGCCAGATTGGACTGCAGTGAGACCTGGTCTATATGAAAGTGTTGCAATGGTGAGACAGGTTTTTATATATTCAACGTCATGTATAATTGTACTTATACTTAATAATGATGACTTAGGGTTAATCCATCTTGTACCAGATTATTACAAAACTCAGGCACTCAGAATAGAGAACCACATAGTGAGCAGTGAATATTTTTGGATGATATAATTCTCATACATTTCTGGTTGGAAGAGTCTTAGGTTTGTTTAACCAAGTTATACAAAGGCATATTGGTCATGGATTCGTTTTCTTGGAGATGTTTATGTTTTTATGCCTTGAACATGGTTAAGTGTTTAATTTATTATTCTCCTTGTCATTCAGTAGTTACTTCTTCTTGACCCACATTGATGTATTCAGCTTTGAGACAGGGTCTCCCTCACCATCTAAGGCCTGACTGACCTTAAGCTTATAGAGATCCTCTTGCCCTTGTCTCCCAGGTGCTGGGATTACAGGCTTGTGCCACCACATACAGATGGATCTACTTTCATTTACAGTTGTAATTGCAGAGAAAATTAAACCAGATTTGTGGACTGGCACTGAACAAATGTGGAAGTTAGATCTTGAGGTGTCCTTCCTTAAATGCTTGCATGAAGCTTATCATAGGTGGGCTGGAGAGATGGCTTAGTAAGTAAAGCACTTGCTGCGTAAGCATCAAGGCCTAAGTTCAGATCTCCTGAACACACAAAAAGCT
>CAJQZJ010032679.1:2564502-2578508 GCA_907164525.1 Lophiomys imhausi
GTAAGCATCAAGGCCTAAGTTCAGATCTCCTGAACACACAAAAAGCTGGCAGCCCGCCTGTAGTTTCAGTGCTTGGAAAGCAGCGACGGGGGATTCTTTGAGGTCGTGAGTACAATGGCCATGTCATCTCCAGAAGACAGCATTTCACAGCAGTAATCCGCCTCCTTCAGCTCTTATTTACTCCATTTTCCATGGTGTTCCCTGAGCCTTTGGGGCAGGGGATTATATAGATGTCCTGTTTAGGGATGAGAATGTAACAGTCACTTACTGACTCTTGACCAGTTATAAGTCTCTCCTTCAACTGCCCCACTGCCAAAAGAAGTATCTCTGACCAAAGTTGAAAGCAGCGCAGATCTATGCGACTAAATATTTAATAAAGAATAAATATTTAGGGGGCTGGAGAGATGGCTCAGAGGTTAAGAGCACTGATTGCTCTTCCAGAGGTCCTGAGTTCAATTCCCAGCAACCACATGGTGGCTCACAACCATCTACTTTGAGATCTGGTGCCCGGGCATATATGTAGAGAAAATACTGTATACATAATAAATAAATAAATGTTTAAAAAAAAAAAGAATAAATATTTAGAAGGCAGTTTGACACATGATGGTCTTACCCACTGCTAGACTGTGTGTGCTATCCTAGGATCTGGCAGGTAAGTATGCCCACTGGAACAGTAGTGGCATGGCAGTTATGAGGCTGACAGATCTGATTTGAGGCAGCCTCACAGGTGGGAATCATGCCTGATACTGTAACCTTGGGTCAAAAGCCTTGGACTGGGGCAGCTATAGGCCCTAAGGGGGGGGGGGGGGAGCTACTATTATCTTAGTAAATGCTTGTGTAGGCTGAGAAAATTATCTCCAGGAAGTTGTCTACTGGTCACCCCATCAAGACGATGGCATGTACATGGCTAATGACATTGAGTACCTTTAAAAGTGTTTGTAAGCATTTGTATTTTTTCTTTGAGAACGTGTATAGTTCCATAGCCACCTCTCCCCATCCCTGCCGTATGACTGGAACATAAACAGATGGTGGGTTTTCTCAAGCTTTTCTGCACCTATGGAGATGATTGTGAGATTCTGTCCTTTCGTCAGTTTATGTAATTTATAACATTTGTCAATTTACCTGTACTGAGCTACCTGTGCATTTCTGTAATGAAGCCATCTTGGTAATGGTTAATGATCTTTTTGATGTGTTCTTGAGCCAAGTTGCAAATATTTTGTTGAGAATTTTTGCAACTATATTATTCATCAGGGAGTTTGGTTTGTAATTTTCTGTGGTTGCATCTGTTATATGTTTTGAGTGTCAGAATAATATTAGCTTCATAAAAAAAGAGTTTACTCATATTTTTTCCTTTTCTGTTTTATAGAATAGTTTGAGATGCATTGGGTTTAGTTCTTTGAGGGTTTGGTAAATATCACCAGTGAATCCATCTGGGCCTGGATATTTTTTTTTTAAATCTGGGATATTTTTAATTGCTCCTTCAATCTCACTGCTGTAAGAGCTTTTAAAATTGTTTGTCTCATCTTGATTTAATTTTGGTAGGTCATACGCACCTAGAAATTTATACATTTATTTTAGATTTCCAGTTTAATGAAATAATACGGTTTTTAAAGGTAAGTCCTAAAGATTTTGTGAAGTCTACTGGCATCTGTTACAATGTTTCCCTTTTCATCTCTAATTGTATTAATTTGTGTGTTCTTTTTCTGTTGATTATTGTGACTGAGTTTGTCTTGCTTATCTGCCTAAAGAACCAACTCTGTGTTTCACTGATTCTTTGTTCTTTTTTGTTTGTTATTTTCATTTCATTAATTTCTGCCCTGATCTTGCTGGTTTCTTTACGTCTACTGATTTAGAATGTGACTTATTTTTCTTTTTCCAGAGATTTAATGTATATCATTAAGTCATTGATTTGAAATCTCTCTGACTTCCTAATGTAAACACTTGGAGCCATAAGTCATCCCTCTCTCACCACTCCTACCCTGAGGACTTTTTGTTGTTTTCTGTAGATTTTGGCATGTTTTAATTTCACTTTGATTTGAGGCTTTTTTTTTCTTTCCTTCTTGTCTTCTTTTAGGTCTCCTTCCTCAAGCAGCTCTGGTTAATCTCTCCATGAGCTCAGGGTTTATGGGATTTGTAGCCTTAGTCCATTGTGATAAGGTAGAATACAAGAAATTATTTCAGTTTTTCATATATTTGTTGACTTGTACTAGATCCTGATGTGTGATACATTTTTAAAAATCCCATGGGCTGCTGGGAAAAAAATGGGTACTTTGCAGTGTATGGATGAGATATTCTGTATATACCTCATAAGTCCATTTGACTATGGTGTCATTTAGATGTTTTTCTGTTGATTTTTTTTCCAAGATAACCTGTCCATTAGTGAAAGTTGGCACTAAAGTTACCTGCTATTGTGCTGGCTGGCGTTAATTTGTGACTTTGCATTCATCTAACAATATTTGTTTTATGAAATTGTGTGCACCTATGTAATATCCTTTTGATGGATTGTTCCTTTAACCAGTTTGAAGTAACCCTCATGTTTTTATAGCCAGTTTTGGTTAGAATTCTGTCGGAAACAGCACCACCTGCTTGTTTCCTAGGTCTGTTGTCTTAGAATACCTTTTTTTTTTTTTTAACCTGTGGCTCTAGGAGTGATTCTCCACCTGTATGGGTCAGGACCCCTTTGCGGATTGCATATTCTCCATATCACATATTTACATTACGATCTATAGCAGTAGCAGAATTACAGTTAGGAAGTAGCAATGAAATAATTTTATGGTTTTTTACAACATGAGGAGCTGCATTAAAGGGTCACAGCGTTGGTGAGGTTGAGAACCCCTGCTCTAAGGTAGTGATGTGGGTGGGGCCACTCCTGGGGTGGTGGTCCTGGGTTCTGTAAGACAGGCTGAGCAGCCAGTAAGCAGCACTCCTCCATGGCCTTCGTATCAGCTCCTGCCTCCAGGTTCCTGCTCTGTTTGAGTTTCTGCCCTAAGTATCTTGAGTGATGAACAGTAATGGAAGCACAAGCTGAATAAGCCCTTTCCTCTCCAAGTTGTTTTGGTCATGGTTTTTTGTTTGTTTTTTACTGTTTATTACTTTAGTTTACATCTCCATCACAGTCCCCTCCATCCACCCCTCCAGGGCCCACCCCCTTTGGTCATGGTTTTTCATCATAGCAATGATGATCCTTCCTGAAAGTGTCCTAAATTTCTCTGTATCTGGGTAGCTCCTTTTTCCCAGCTCTGGGAGATTACCTTTTATGGTTCTTTTGAAACTGTTGTCTTTGCCTTCATAACGCAGTGATTTCCTGCTTCTGTGCCCTAACCCAAAGATTTAGTTGGCGTGTCACATATATCTTGAAATTCTCATATACCCTCTTGTCCTCTTTGGGTTGTTCCAGCCTCTTCTATGTCTTCAAGCTCATATATTATCTTCTCCTTGATCCATTCTATTGCTGGGATTTTCCACAACTTTTTATTTGACTTAATATGTTACTATTTTTTAAGATGTGCATATTTTTATTTTGTGTATTTATGTATATTACATGTGTACCTGGTATCCAAGGGTATCAGAAGAAAATATGGTATCCCCTGGAACTGGAATTTTAGAGGGTTGTGAGCTACCATGTGGCTGCTGGGAATCAAATCCAGGTCCTCTGCAGGAGCAACCAGGGCTCTTACCTGCTGCTGAGCTCTCTCTGCTGCGCCTGACCAAGACTCAGCGATGGAGCTTTGTTAACACTTGTCGCTACCTTGGCTTAGAGAAGTGACTGTCACTAGAGGGACTGACACAGGAAAGCTATTTTCATTTGAAATTCATAACCACAAATTTCAGATAAACACCAGCCACTCAGTTGCCAGTCCAAGTTAGGCCCTTAGAAGTCTGCTTCCCCATACTTAGATCTTTTCTAGGCACCATACTTGTGAAACCTGTCCCTGTTACTTTGAGCTACAGCTAGGTTGGCTTGTCTCCCTCATCTGTTTGGGGCAATCCATTAGATGAGAATTAGTTCTTCTTCTCACTATTGAATCTGTTGTCTCTTTTCCCTGCTTAGAAGAACTTACCCATCCCTGTCAGAGAGAGTGCCCAATGCTTGTAGCTCTAGGACAGTGGTTCTCAACCTTCCTAATGATGCACCCCTTTAATGCAGTTCCTCATGTTGTAGTGACTCCAACCATACAGTTATTCTGTTGCTACTTCATAACTGTAACTTTGCTAGTTATGAATCATAATGTAAATATCTGCCTTGCAGGCTCTATGAAATGTGACCTGCAGGCTGAGAACCGCCGCTCTAGAACTTCCTTCACCCCTTTTCATGGTTTTGGTTCCTCTGCTTTGTTATTTCTGGAATTCCACCTGGGAACTTGTTGAACTGCGGGAGAGGTCTGTGAGCAGGAGGTGCTGATGGTACTGATTTGTGATCTCCCTAGTGTTCCTTCCTCACTCGGCTGCTTCATCTCATTCTTACTGTGAATTTGCACTCACCTTTCTCCATTCAGATACAACCTCATTTATTTCTTTGAGCAACAGGAGCTCCCCAAAGCACTGCTTTCCTAACTGTTCTCCCTTCTCTGTTTACTTTCTCATCCCCATTCATATGCTGAAATTGTTCCTCTCAGTCAGTTAAGATCTCCATTCTGACAAAACCAGTGCATACTTTTCTGTTTTGAAATTACTCAGCCCTCTTTTTAAAAGCACAAGCTATCCTGAAATTTCTAAGGGAAACCCAAGGTATTTACCAAGCCCTCCTTTATTTGATGGAATTTGACCACCAAACTGTCTCCCCTGTAGTGGCAGCTTCTTTGTCTTCCCAGCAGATATCTGTGGGTTCCTTTTTAAGCATACATAGTCCAAGGGGTAGCCAAAGTTTTGAGGCTAAATTATATGTATATCAGTGGTTCTCAGCCTGTGGGTTGCAACCCCTCCGGGTCACATATTAGATATCCTGCCTGTCAGATATTTACATTACAATTCACAGTAGCAAAATTACAGTTACGAAGAAATCATTTTCTGGTTTGGAGTCGTCAGCACAGCATGAGGAACTGTATTAAAGGGTCGCAGCATTAGGATGGTTGAGAAGCACCAATGTAGACTTTGGTCTTCCTTAACTGTGATGCCATCCTTCCCAGGATGCTCTTCACATATGTCTATTCTGATAGTGTTAGGTTTCTCGTCAGTTCTTCAAGCCAATGAGGTCACGTTTATACTCAGGTTGTAGTTACTCTTTTCCTGTATCAGCTGTGGGGAGGCCATGTGTCCTGCTTCGTGTCTGTTGCTGTGGTAAAACACCCTCACAAAGGTAACTTAGAGAACAAGGGTTACTGGAGCTCACACTTCCAAGGCATGGGTTGGTCACTGTGGGAAGTCAAGGCAAGGGCTCCAAACTGCCGGTCAGTCATATCACCCCACACAAGAGCACAGAGAAATGGATGCATGCTGCTGGCCTGTGCTCAGTGTTTCCACTCTTACACATTTCATTACACACAGACACACACACACACACACACACACACACACGTGTGTGTGTGTGTGTACCAGTGCACCACTTTTTCATCATTCCACCCCTCTACTCCTGCCAGTGGTATACCCAGAAGTGGGCTCTATCTGCCCACATCAGTTAATTTAAGACAGCTTCCCATAGATGTGTCCACAGGCCAGCCTCCCGGAGTCTGCCAATAAGACCGTGCGTGGGTCATCGACCAGGGATGTAAAAAATTAAGGAAAAATAAAGAGTCCAAAATTGGAGTCGGGAGGCCTACCATTCACTAATGGAGTAGTTCCACTTTATTTTGCAGCACCTTTTATAAGTCCAGCAAACAGGTTATATTCAGTATAGAGAAGTTTGATTCAGTTTCCATAACAAAGCCACATAGGCAGAGCTGTCTGATCTTTTGTGTATGGTAGTAACAGGTAGCAACAGGCAGTTATAGATCAACATTATAATATTGTAATATCCTTCCCCCTGTTACTAGAACACTCTGTAGCCTTGGATACAATAAAAACGAGGAACTTGGCAAGTAAAATGCACCAACAGCAAGGGTCTCAAGGAGACATGCTGGCAGTTACTGTACAAGAGAGTGTAAGGCCAGCCAAGTAGGTCAACCATCCCAAGCTGGGGAAAAGCTCTCTCCCAGACAGCTCTCCACACCAACCCAGTGTACTCACTCACTGAGACCCTTCCCAGGTGACTGTAAGATGTGTCAAGTTGTCAGTTAAAGTGAATATAGTCCATTGTGTTTATTTCTTCCTGAGACTCAGTCCTTTCCTACTTCTGCTTGCCTTTGTTTACAGGTGTACACGCATGCATAAATATGCTGTGGATTGAACACAGTCTCACACGTTGCTTCTTGTTCTACCATTGTACATGTACTTCAACCTTGTTTCTTATGTACAGAATTTATTGTTATCTCTGTCAGGCTTTGTGTGTTGAATGCTTAATAGTACAATACATGTTAAAAGTATAATAAACTCTTACTAGAACTAGAAATTTTGCAGTTTCTGGCATATAATAGGTGCCCAACACGTACTGTGTAATTTATAGAACTATGTCAAGTACAGTTTCTTGTAGGGTACTATTTTGTAGTTGTAAAAATGACATTTTATTTGAGTGTTACTTGTACTTGATATCGTGGATCTAACCATGTCATTTTATTGCTATATTTTAATGCAAACTCAAATTGGCTTTTATATTTTAAGGTAAATGAACACTTGAAAGACATAATGGAACAAGAACAAAAGTCTAAAGAGCACCACACAGTGGAAGCTCCAGGAGGCCAAAAGGTACACACTGTAGTATGTGATGTTTATGATGACATAGTCATGTATTTGAGAGATGCTAGAAGTTATTCTAGGAAATACAAAATAAATAATCACTAATAATTAATTTATACAGAAATTAGAAACTTACTGAATTTAGTTTTTTTTTTTTTTTTGGTTTTTCGAGACAGGGTTTCTCTGAATATCTCTGGCTGTCCTGGACTCGCTTTGTAGACCAGGCTGGCCTCGAACTCACAAAGATCCACCTGCCTCTGCCTCCCAAGTGCTGGGATTAAAGGCGTGCGCCACCACCGCCCGGCTACTGAATAAAAAATGATACTCTGTAGGACACCCAGAGATAGCAAAATTATAAACACCTTAGATTCCCTGTCACTTCACCTACATTGCTAGTTGCTTTATGCGTCTATGTATTAGAGTGAATTTTTTCCCTACAGAAGGACTATTCCTTTCGTAGAGTTGTTCTGCTGATGTCTAAGAATCTAACCTTAGAATCTTTTTACTATAATAATATGTATTTTTAAGTACAATATGTGATTCTGAATCTCTGAAATAAAATGATTTGTTACTAAAACATTCTTGGTATCCTAAAATGTGATTCTGTATGGGGACAGCAAATGAGAGGAGATAGCACTGGTCTCAGCTATGTGGAATTTCTGTAGTTTTAACTAGAGTGATCATTGGCATGAAACACGGACACTGTGAATGGAGAGCCTCTGTCAGAAGCCTGCTGTAACTTGCCAATTGATGATTCTGACTGACTTTTCCTTTACCTCCTGCTTCCCTTTTTCCCTCCACTGCTTCCTCTGAAGTCTCCTTCCAAATGGTTTTGGAAACTGGTTCCAGTAAGTTTTCCTTGCTACTTCAGTGTTCTCTCCAGATTGTAATGGTATTGGTGGTATTGTTTATAGCTTGCTGGCATTGTCATTTCATACAAATCTGTTTGTCATTAAGTAGAGGAATTAGGTTTTAAGATATTTTCGTAATATAAAATAAAAAATTGTCTAGCATAGCCAGTTTTTTTTTTCGAGACAGGGTTTCTCTGTGTAGCCCTGGTTATCCTGGAACTCACTCTGTAGACCAGGCTGGTCTTGAACTCACAGAGATCCACCTGCCTCTGCCTCCTGAGAGAGCTGAGATTAAAGCCACCCATTACAGACAGTTACGGGCTGCCATGTGGGTGCTGGGGTTTGAACCCGGGTCCTTTGGAAGAGCCGCCAGTGCTCTTACCCACTGGGCCATCTCTCCAGCCCATGGGTCTAGCCAGTTTTAAGGACAGTTTAAAGAATAAGCACATGTTTACTCATCACAAAATCCACAGACCATTGTTACTAATGCAAGTGGGTAAAACAACATGTGGATACAAATCTTGCAAGTATTAAAAGTTTTCATAAGTGTGAATTTGAATAATCACACATGCCAGTCGTCTGCATGTTTAAGTTATTTTGGCAGAGTCACTGTCTTTTTGCCCTAACTGAAGATAACACTTACTGTTTGATGAAGATCAGAAGCTTCTCTGTGTCCTCACCAGCATTACACCTGAACTATGCGAAACCCTGATGGGACTTGATTGATATTTCAGCATTAAGTCCAGCAGTTAAGCACTCCAAGACCTCTCATATCCTGTCCTGGTAAAAATATAACTTAGTGGGCTGGAGAGATAGCTCAGCAGTTAAGAAAGAGTACTGGCCACACTTTCCAGAGGACCTGGGTTCAATTCCCAGCACCCACATAGCAGCTAACCATTAGGCCATGGGGACTGGACCCCCTCTACTGACCTCTGTAGGCACCAGGCATGCAAGTGGTACACAGACATACATGCAGACAGAACACTCATACATATAAGTAAGGAAATATATATAATTTTAAAAACACACCATAATATATAAAATATGGTGGCCCTTTCAAATGCCAGATTTTCAAGTTTGTAGAGAGTGTGAAATATTTTTGTGCAGTGAGTTCATAAAACATGGCTAGGTGTGTTTCTCAGTTGATAGAGTGCTTGTCTAGCATGCCTGAAATGCTGGGTTTGGTCTCAACACCCAACATTGCATAAATTAAGTGTGGTGCTTACATATCTGTAAGCTCAGCACTTGGGAGACAGAAGCAGAAGGATCAGAAGTTTCATATTCACCCTTGGCTATGTGGTGAGTTCAAGGCCAGCCTGGGGTACAATACAAAACAAAGACATGTTCAGTATTAAAGAGTTCTGTGTAATTCATGGACTGCAGATAAACTTACCTGGGAATTGTACAAACCTCACATTAAATTTCATTGGCTCAGTGATTTTATTGGATATAATCTTTAGGAAAATGCCTTGGCCTGACATTCATAATTATCTAAACCATAGACATTTATTGATTTATTGTCATTACACACACACACACACACACACACACACACACACACACTCCTTACCCATAAATGTTAATTGGCAGGGGGAATAGAATAAGTGAGACCAGTTTTACTTGTGACGCTAAGTTGGTTCAGTCGGGCTCTAGATAACAGGAGAAAAGAAGGCAGGTCTGGGCCAGTGCTCACTACCTGGCTACTAAATATCAGTAGCCTATATAATCATATGTTTTGCCAGTAAAAGTCTTTATGTGCCATCATTAACTCGTTAGCATTCTTATTGGCTTTGGGAAAACTTACAGCTCATAACAACAGTAGATTGCTTCTGTGTGCTCAGTGGTGTGCACAGCACTGTGTGTGTGCCACCATCTTAAATCCCCCAGTAGTGCTGTGAAGTAGGTTTTACTGTCCTAGTTTACAGATAAGGAAAATGAGAAATGAGAGTTTAGGTAACTTGTCCGAAGTCACAGCTAAGTGGCAGAACCAGGATGTGAGTGCGGGTAATTTGGCTCAAGAGTTTTGCTCTCAACTTTTTATAACATTTCTCACTTTTAGAGAGCTGTCTTAACATTTTTATTTGATTATTTTGGGTTTTAGATACAAGGTTTCTCTGAGTACTTGCCCTGGAACTTGCTCCATAGACCAGGCTGGCCTCTAACTCACAAAGATCCACCTGTCTCTGCCTCCCAAGTGCTGGGATTATGTGCACCACCAATGGCACCAGCCTTTGTGTTAACATTTTCATTCAGTCACATAAAAGTCATTTTTAGAAAGGAAAGATTATTTTTCTGAGGGAGCAGGACCCTTAAACTTGGCTCTGTTACTGGTTCTGAAGTCAGATGCCATGTACCCTGATGTTTGCATGATAGATGGAATAAAATCCTTTGGTGCTACTTTTTGGCTCCAGGTTTCCTTTTTGGATAGTACTTTCTTTTTTTTTTTATTTTAAATACTTTATTTTTTTTCTTCAAGTTACATCTCAGTAACAAACCCCTCCCTATTCCCCCTTCCTATCCTGCCCTTCCACCCTCTTCCCCCCAGAAGTTTCCCCTTTCAGTCCAACAGATGGTTCCTTCTCTTATAACAGTAAGTATTATACAAAACAATAGATATAAATATGCCACATTTATGAGAGTTAAATGGCCCAGTATACCTTCCCAATGTCCAGTTTATACATATTTGGCCCCTGACTAGTACTTTCTAATTGTCTCCCCCTCCCCCCCATTTTGATAGCTCTTAACAATGGTTTTTACTCAAATGATACCTTTGCTGTTCAAAAGTTGTAAGTTTTTCTATGTAAGAAAGTAAATAATTTAAGCCGGGTGGTGGTGGCGCACGCCTTTAATCCCAGCACTTGGGAGGCAGAGGCAGGTGGATCTTTGTGAGTTCAAGGCCAGCCTGGTCTACAAAGCGAGTCCAGGACAGCCAGAGATATTCAGAGAAACCCTGTCTCGAAAAACCAAAAAAAAGAAAAAGAAAGTAAATAATTTAATTAGTAAATGAACAGAACTTGAATACAAAGTGTTCAGATCTGTTTTTGATGGTATAACTATCGTAAATTAAATGCCAATATTGTTAAAATGTTATATTAAGTTTATAGATTTTAAATCACTAGCACACTACTTTAATCCCAACACTCAGGAGACAGAGGCAGGTGGATCTCTGAGTTAGTTAAAGGCTAGCCTGGTCTACACAGTGAGTTCCAGGATAGCCAGGGCTACACAGAGAAACTTTGTCTCGAAAAACCAGAAAGAAACGAAGGAAAGAAGGAAGGAAGGAAGGGAAAAAAGAAAGAAAAAGAAATTAGTATTGTTGCTGTAAATTTAACCTTGGCAATGCTGCCAAAAATACCTGAGTAGTTGGTAATTCTTGTTTCTCCTGATTTATATTTTCTAATGTGACTAAGAACTAGAATCTACAATTCTGTTGTTTGTTTGTTTTCCTTGCATTGTTTAGTGTTTATTTAGAACTTTTTATATTATAGGCTCGTTACAGGAAGGAACAAACATTGCTTAAGCAACTGCCTTGCATTCCATTGGTAGAAAACTTGTTGAAGGACGGTACAGATGGCTGTGCACTAGCTGCCCTTATTCACTTTTACTGCCCTAGTGTTGTCCGATTAGAGGGTAAGTGTTTCAGGGACATATTTCTAACTTGTGGGTAGATGACCAAAAAAAAAAATGTAAACCAACAATACTTAATAACCAATGAAGTTTAAAAAACAAAAGAACATATAATTCAGAGAAAGTAACTATTGGCTATTATTTATATAAATGTGTTTGCTAAACATATTTTACATAAATGTGTATTTGTACTGTCAGTAGTTATGAAGTGTTCATAGTTAACCCAAAGTCATCCCCTTTTCTATTTGAAGATATTTGTTTGAAAGAAACTATGTCTTTGGCCGATAGCCTGTATAATCTGCAGCTGATTCAGGAATTTTGCCGAGAATACTTAAACCATTGCTGCCATTTCAGCTTGGAAGACATGCTTTATGCTGCTTCATCCATAAAGGTAAATTAAGTTATTCTCTTTTTGCCTTTTGTTAAAGTTTAAAAGCCTTGGCAACAAGCTAGCAGTGTATCTCAATGGTGCAGTATTACCTGTCATTCACAGGATTCAATCTCCTGAAGGACTAGCAATAGAAAAGGGAGGGGAGCAGGAAGAACAGGAGTTCAAGGCCAGCCTGAGCCTTTCTGATGAGTCTGAGGAGCCAGGGATACAGCAGATTCTATTTCAAAAATAAGTGAATATAACTAAAAGCTTACAAACTATCAGTGAAGAATTTAGGGGGTGTGATTTTTTTTTCTTCCTCTTTAAACATCCGTTGCTAACTACAAGTCTTTTACATTGTAAAGGCAAACATAAAGTCATGTGTAAAGTTGATCTGTTGTTTTAATGTGGGAAGAGTAGAATATGAACATTGAATGGCTCTTGATCATAAGTAAATGTAACAAAAGATGGAATTCCTCCTTCAAAAGCAAGCCAGGTGTGGGTATATTCCAGTAATCCTAGTGTTCTGAAAACTGATGGTGAACCTTGAGTTGGATTCAGGCCTGGGGTCATAATTAGACACCCACCAAACAAACAGCAAACAAAAACATTAATGAGGCTTTTTTTCCCTTTTTTTAATGTTTATTTATTTTATTACTTCAGGTTACATCTCCATCACAGTACCCTCTTTCCACCCCTCCCAGTCCCGCCCTCCCACCCCCTACCCCCTATCCCTTCCATCACACTCCTCCAGAGTGGAGTGGCTTTCCAGAGGCTTTCTTTTTCATGGACAGAACCAAATGAAAAGTGTTTGTGTGCATGCATGTGTGTGTTTATATTGGAATGTATGCATATGTGGGTTACAGATAAGCCTGCCACTCTTTGCTTTTATGGAGATGCTAGGGCTCCAGACTTGTGTGCACTTTACCCAACTGAGCCCTGTCTAGATTCTTTGGTATATTTTTAAATCAGATGTCAAATACTCATTTTTCTCCGGATTGCTTTGGCTCTTCAGGATTTGGGGCTTCCACATGAATTTCAGGATTGCTTCTTCTAGTTCTGTGAAGAGTGTCATTGGAACTGATAGGACTTCAATTGACTCTGTAGATCACTTCAGGAATTTAGCCATTGTAACAATATTAATTTTTCCAATCCATGTGCTGCTTCTGTTTCAAAGCTTTAGGAACAAATGATCTTATAATATTTAGTTTGACTTAGAAGTTTGACTTAGTGGTAACAGGTTTCTATTGAGCCTAATTAGAGTTGCAGTGCTAGTCCTCCGTGGAAGTGCTCAAGAGCTCCCCTCGTGGTGATGCTCAGGCCTTACACTTAGGGTTCTTATTCTGTAGTATCTCCCCCTTTCCTTTTTCTAGTTCAGGATCTGCAAAGCCAGAGCTAATGATGAACACATTTCCAAATGAGACACTGGTCCCAGTGACTCACATGGTGCACACTCCCTACTCTGACACATCAAAAGAGAGACCTGGATTAATTTACCTACACCAATATTTCCTGTGTCTTACTAATGACTTTTCTAGCATTTTCTATCAAATATACTACTTCCATAATATGAAATGAAAATTTGTCATATGCCCAAGATGTATATTTGTTTAAAAGTTGGTATAGACTAAGTTTGGTAGTGTTCCTTTCTGTCCATTTTGGAGACTATAACAGAATACAGACTTTTGTATACCATATAATCATGATATTTAGATCATTTTGAGCTAATCCAAATATAAAAACATTTCCTTAAGTCAGACTTATTTAAAATAAATAATTGTCAACAAAAAGTCTTTGCTCATATTCTGAATTCTTTACTTAATTATCATAACCACAAGTTTGAATTTAGCGTACCATCTTAAGGCTCTAAACTCTAGAGAGCTTGCTTGGTCCATGCTGCTGGGCACCTCATTTTCACTTTACCTTTTAATAGTGGGTGTTTAGGAATGTGTGGGGAATGAGCACTGCCTTTTCCTCTTGTAGAAATACAAGTTGGGATATGGCTGCTTTAGAGGACTGTTGGACATGCCTAAGCAAGTTCCTGTACTGGATCCTAAGCATCACCCCAAAAAAGCATCGAAAGGTCAGACTGTGCACTAGTTGGAACCTAGCTCTCTTGCAGTGTTCTTGATAAACTATTCTTTAGGGGAGAGGGGTGGCCATCAAAATGTACAGAAAGGATTGCTTATGATGGTGAAAGTTAGAAATGATCCATTTTAGTAGGATAAGGTTTTGTAATATAAATGACCCATTTAAAGGAAGGTAGTTGAGAATTTTGTTTTGCTAAAACAGAAAGCTCTCTAAGACATTGTTAAGTGAAAGTAAAGTTAACAAAAAGTATATAATGTGTGTGTGTGTGTGTGTGTGTGTGTGTGTGTGTGTGTGTGTGT
>CAJQZJ010032679.1:2578518-2599967 GCA_907164525.1 Lophiomys imhausi
TGTGTGTGTGTGTGTGTGTGTGTGTGTGTGTGTGTGTGTGTGTGTGTGTTTTAAACCTTTCTCCCCCCACCTTAGGGCTAGGGATCAAACTCAGGATCACTGACCGATTCAGAGTAATAACTATTTACATACGATACTAACTATTACTAAGTAATGTAGAGGTGATTTTAACTGTCCTATGGGGACTGGAGAGATGGCTCATTTGGTATAGGCTCGCTGGTACTACCAAGTGCAACACCCTGAGTTTTATCTCCAGGACTCACATTGTTGGGGGAGAGAACTATCCCCTCCATTGGAAGGGTACACATAGGTTCTATGCACATACTACACAATCTTACATAAGGGACTTAAATATCCATATATCTTTGGTGTCTATATGGGGTCCTGGAACCAACTACATATAAGGTGCTAGGGGACACTTACATATATTCAGGAAAAGGATCTTCAAGATAAATATAAAACAAAAGTTTCTTCTCAGTGTGGTATTGGATATGGGAGAAGGTATTAAGATTTGCTAGACTTCTGCATTCTATATATTCTGTGATGTTTACACTGTTTAAATATGTAGATGTATTTCTTTTTTGTTTTGTTTTGTTTTTTTCGAGACAGAATTTCTCTGTGTCGCTCTGGCTGTCCTGGAACTCCCGCCATAGACCAGGCTGGCCTCGAACTCACAGAGATCCATCTGCCTGCCTCTGCCTCCTGAGTGCTGGAACTAAAGGCATGTGACACCACGCCTGGCGTAGATGTTTTTCTTAACTAAAGGAAGTAGGGGTTGGGGAGATGGCTCAGAGATTAAAAGTGTGTAGTGCTGTTCCAGAGGACCTGAGTCAAGTGATGAACAACTGCCTGTGACTTCTCTGACAGCTTCTCTGGCTTCCATAGGCATCTGCATTCACATGCATGAACCCACAAGTAGACACACGCTACCTGTAGTTAAGCAGTAGGTCAGGTGTGGTGGTGCATACCCTAACCCCAACACTCAGGATCATGACTGTGAGTAACAGGCCAGTCTGGTCTATATAGTGAATTATAGGCCAGCCAGTGCTACATAGTGAGAGTCTGTCTCAACATAAATTAGGGAAAGATGATTTTACATTATCATTGTACCATTTCTGGAATATGACCAATTTATTGTCATTTAGTCATCACTTTATAATAAAATAATCTCCGGTTTAGTTACCAGAAAGTTATTTCTTTAGTTCTGCCATCTTGTGGCCAATTATTGTCATATTATTAGAACAGTTCTTACCAAGGTATTATTTATTAAAATAAATACTTCTTTTCTATCAACAGATAATTACCACACACTTAAGGGGAATGTTTTCAGCCGATAAAGTCAGCTCCTAGTTAACTGTACTGGTAGGGTAGAACTGGCACCGGTTCTTACAGAGTTTACCCTTTGGCTCTAAAAGGTATAAAAGGTACGCTGTAAAGATTATAAAGCAAAGCATAGGTCATAGTCATCTTAATGTGCCAGCTGACTTTTTGTCACTGTCACACGCATCTGAGTAAAGGACTGAGGAAGGGTTCATTTCTACTTAGTTGCAGAGGTTTCACTGCATGGGAAGCTGGCTGTTTTTCTTGGCCTTTGGTGAGGTGGGTCACTGTGGTGGACAAGGCCTACTGGACAAAGCTGTTCCTCATGGTGAGCAAGAAGCAGAGTGCCTGAGCTAGCTGCTTCCTCTTCCTCCTGTTATTCCTTCTGGGTTGCCAGCCTCTTGGATGAACTTTCTAGGTCATTCTTCTCCACTAAGTTAATCAGTCCTCCCCAGAAGTGCTCTCATAGACTTAACCAGAAATATGCTTTCTTCATCTCCTAGGCATTTCTCAATCCAGTCTGACAACAGTGAATATTAACCATCACAGATGCCTTTGTCAATACTTGGATGTTTTGCTGACTTACATTTATTGTTGTTGTTGTTGTTATGGATTATTTTATACATTTCTTCAATAAATATTCTGTTCTGAGAACTGTTTTAGACTAGTGAATGTCTATGGGGATCATAGGCTTCGCCTTTCTAGGCCTTGTTAGTCTGACAAATCTTGGAGAATGACAAAGCTGGTTAGACTTTTTTTTTTCCTTGTATTAAAAATAGGTTTTTCCCCATAATATATCCTGTTTCTTCTCATATTTACATATCTTCTCATACATTACAGTTTCTTCTCCCTCTACTCCTCCTAGCTCTTCCCCTCCTCCCTTTCACCTCTCCTCCCATCCAGATTCACCCCTTTTTTGTCTCTCATCAGAAAACAAACAGGTGCCAGTCACGGTGGCGCAGGCCTGTAATCTCACCACTCAGGAGGCAGAGGCAGGTGGATTTATGTGAGTTCAAGGCTAGCCTGGTCTACGAAGTAAGTCCAGGACAGCCAAGGATACATAGAGAAACCCTGTCTTGAAAAACGAAAACAAACAGGCTTCTATGGGATGATAATAAAATAAAATAGAATAAGATAAAGCAAAAACTAACACATTGGAATTGAACAAAACGAAACAAAAAAAACAAACAAAACAAAGGAAAAGAGCCCAGGAAAAGGCACAAGAAACAGAGACCCACTCATTCACCCACTTAAGAATCCCATAAAAATATTAAACAATACACACACATATGCAGGGCTTGTAGGGTAAAAGTGAGGAGAAAAAATATATATATTTAAATTTGTAAAAAGAAAGAGCCCTGACATAAAATTATGAGACAGGGAACTTGCAAAGATGCTGTTGATTTTGTTTTCCTTTGGTCATCTCTGCTGGGCATGCAGCCTACCCTTAAGAGTAGTTTTTTTTCCCAGTGAGACTCCCTTGGAGGAAACTAAATTTTCATCTGCACATAGTTATCAATTCAAGATAGAGCTTCTGGCTTAGGGATGGGGGCATGTGACCACTTTTCCTTTGAGCTTTAGGACCACAGCTGGTGCCGACCAGGGCAAGGCCTGTGCCTACTGCTGCCCGCTCAGTCTCTGAGTTCATGTGAATGTTGATCGTGCTGATTGACAGGGCCTTGTCCTAGTGTCCTCCATTCTCTCTGCTTCTGTACTCTTTCCAGCTCTTCTGTGGCATTCCCTGAGGGATTTGATGGAGACATCCCCTTCAGGGATAAGGGCTCCAGGATCTCTCAATGCAGTGCTTCCTGTCTGGCGGTGGGTCTCTGGAGTAGAAGTGCCACCAGTAAGATGAGACTGTAATAGATAACTTTATGGAGAAGATCGCTGTTTCAGTTTTGGTATTTGATATCTACAAGGCAAATGCTCTGTAGGCCATTACATATGTAAGTATAGTCAGTGCACTTATGATTCATTCGGTAGTGGATGGCCATAGGTATTAGCAGTATTTTAGAGAGGAGGAAGATCAGGAGCATTGTAGTTCTGAGAAGTCAGGTAAAGTGAAAAGCCTGTGCTGACCCAAACCAGTGGTGTTCTGGAGGAGTGGACAGCTCAGGGTGAGACTAGAATGTTCCCAACAAGAGGAAGGAAGAAATGCAGGCTTAGTGTGAGTCTGCTTTTAAAGAACTTCATCAGAAGTTAAGAACGTAGAGATAAGGAAAAGTTGTAGGACTTGGTGATTTGCTGAGAGAAGGTCTTATTTTTCAATGAAAGAAAGTTGAAAGGAAGGATACGTAATAAATATAATTAGAAACGCAAAGCTTATGAGAAGCCGAGCAGGGGTGTGGCCTAAGCCACAATATAAGGGATTGAAACTTTCTCATTAAAAAAAAAAGTACAAATTTTGATTGTATTATTTGGTTTCTTGGCATTTAATTTCTTGAGTTCTTTGTAGATTTTGGATATTAGCCCTCTGTCAGATGTGGGGTTGGTGAAGATTTTCTCCCAGTCTGTAGGCTGCCGCTTTATTCAAATGACAGTATCTTTTGCCTTACAGAAGCTTTTCAGTTTCATGAGGTCCCATTTATTGATTGTTGATCTCAGGTCCTGAGCTGTTGGTGTTCTGTCAGGAAGTTGTCACCTGTGCCGATGAGTTTGAGGGTTTTTCCCACTTTCTCTTCTAGTAGATTTAGTGTGACCGGCCTTATGTTAAGATCTATAGTTCAATCAAAAAATGGGGGACGGAGCTAAATAGAGAATTCACAAAGGAGGAATCCCTAATGGCCGAGAGACACTTGAAGAAATGCTCAACATCCTTAATCATCAGAGAATTGCAACTCAAGACGACTCTGAGATTCTATCTCACACCTGTCAGAATGGCTAAGAACAAAAGCTCAAATGACAGCACATGCTGGCGAGGGTGTGGAGAAAGGGGAACCCTCCTCCATTGCTGGTGGGAGTGCAGGCTTGTGCAACCACTATGGAGGTCAATCTGGCAATATCTTAGAAAACTTGGAATAGCTCTGCCTTGGGACCCAGCCATACCACTTCTGGGTATACATCCAAATGACTCCTCACCAAATCACAAGGAAGTTCCCTCATCTATGTTCATAGCAGCCTTATTTGTAATAGCTAGAAACTAGAAACAACCCAGATGTCCCTCAACCGAAGAATGGATTAAAAAACTGTGGTACATCTACACAATGGAATATTACTCAGCTATCAGAAACAATGAAATCATGCAATTTGCAGCCAAATGGATGGAACTAGAGAAGCTCATCCTGAGTGAGCTAACCCAGACTCAGAAGGATGCACATGGCATCTATTCACTTATAGTAGGATATTAACTATATACTACAGGATATCTATACTACAACCAACGCACCAAAGGGCATATGGACATAGACTTTTTATTTTTTGTTTGTTTGTTTTTTAGTTTTCTCTCCCTGGCAATGAGATACTTTCACTGGTGGTACTGCCTTGTAGGCTCCCAGTGTATGAGGAGGCTCTTGGCCCTCATATGACTTCTGAACTGGGGTGAGGGACTATTATGTAGGGACTCTCCACTCCAGAGGAGTGGGATGGAAGGGTTAGGGGGTAGAGAGTGGGAGGGTGGGTCTGGGAAGGGGGGAAAGAGGACAATATGATGGAGATGTAACCTGAAGCAACAAATACATAAATTTATTTATTTTTTTAAAAAGTACAAATTTTAATAGCTTCAGATAATAGCTGTTTATGTGTAAGCATTTGAATATCCTGGGAATTTACAATGAAAACAAATGCTGAAAGTGAAGTAGACAACCGAGCAAAGTCTGCCTTCTGCTGTGTCACCCTCCACAGTGCCTGCCTGCCTCACACTTATCAAGTCCGCGGAGATGTCTGGGGAAAGGGTCAGGACATATTTCTCTCAGTCTTCTTTGTTTTATTAAGCGGCAGTTACAGTGCTCAAAACAGAACTTGGAGACATCTTTGGTTCTTTTGCTTTCTGGAACTATAAGATGCCAGATGAATATGTGAATGTTGCCAGCTTAAATATGAAAAATACCCAGGCTGAAAGCTAAGGAAATAAATATGTTTGTTAGTGCCTTGAGGATTGTTCAAAATTAGCAGGTAGGCAAGACATCAGAAAACACCCATATTTCCAGCGAAAATAGCCATAATGAGGAATACTGGTTTTATATAGTGCTGATTTTAGAAATATATTAAATACCTAAAATTGAAAATATTCTTCATATATACTGGGATGTACATATAAGTCCAGGTCTTGTACAGTGGGACACATCTGTAATCCCACTGTCTCAAAAAAACAAAGAATAAAAACCAAAATATATGTATGTATGTAAGTAGTTACATATTACATTCTGTATGCTTTTGAGAACTCCTTTAAGCCATTTAAAGAATTATTTGTGTTTTCAAGTATAAATAATAAAAGATTGTTATCCTTAATGTTTTCAAAATTAGGCATTAAATGATTAAAAACAATGTTTTCATACAGTTCAAGTTTATTTTAGATATAATAATCAATAGAGTTTGGTATTAGCATGTGGATTACTATTGAATTTAGCATTATCAAACATGTGGATACAATATTTAAATTACAAATTTAATTTTCAAAAAATTTTAGTTTTTTTTTTAATGGTAAGTACTGTTCATGCTCCTTGTTTGTATTTATAATGGAAGAAAAGAATTTTTTTATCTCAGAATTCTACATAGCTAGAGATCATGATGGCGAAGATTTGCTCTGACCTCTAAACAGAGTGTCAAGGTGTGAACACGTGTGTTCACAAATACTAAGCCTTTTAGTCCAGGCAATAAAAATAAAGCATAGTGAACATTTTTAATAGTGAGTGAGTAGAATTCAAATCTGTATTTGAGAGGATAATGCATAACTGTCTATCAGTAATATGTGGTTGGCTTTACCTAATTTAGGACTTCTTTTAATTTTCTTCACTCTCATATAGAGTAATTATTTGGTGTTCATGGCAGAACTCTTCTGGTGGTTCGAAGTTGTGAAGCCGTCGTTTGTACAGCCTCGTGCTATCCATCCACAAGGAGGTAATCAATCTTGGTAGTTTTTTATGTAGAAAAATGGAAAGTTTATACATTTCATCTGGGGTTTTTTTGTTTGTTTGTTTTCAAGAGAGGGTTTCTTTGTGTGTCCTGACTGTTCTGGAACTATCTCTATAGACCAGGCTGGCCCCTCAAACTCACAGAGATCTGCCTACTTCTGCCTCTGTTGGGATTAAAGGCATGCAACAGCACTGCCTGGTTCATCTGGTTATTCTTTAAGACAGAAGCTTGTTTCTATTTTAGATTCCAGCCATTATACTTGATAAAAGTCTAAATGTTTAATAATTAAGACACCAAATTATCTACAAGAAACGGAAAAAAAAAAATAGTCCCTGCATTTGATAAGGTATGAACTTTTAATGTGAACTCATGCCATTTACTTCTTTAAGTCTTCTGTTCCATCTGTAGTTTTTTATTTCTTATTAGTGTCTTCATTTTTAACATTGTTACCCAAACTCCACTCATATTAAGACTTGACCTTAGCATACAACTTGATCTTCTGTTAAACCATGAAACACTTTGTGGATGTATTTTTTAAACTAGTAGCCTTTGTTGTTACAGTATAATTTTGATAAAAATAATAAGAAAAAGAGTGCTGCTGTAAAATTCCCTAGGAGTAAACACTGTTAATTCACAGCTGGTGCAGACTGGGAGCAAACCTCAGTCCTAGAGAACTTGCCTAGCCTGCACACATCCCTGGCCTCAAAACATCATCACTTCCAGAAAGCAAAAACTAAAAAGAATTCCTCCCGAACTCTTTGTAGAGCAAATGCTGTGTTTAGCTCAGTGAAACTGGCTTTCATTTTAAAATCAAACATGTATTCCTACAGGGAAATGTTTCTAAATTCTACGTTTAGCATGTCTTCTTAGCTTAGAAATTTCTTTCAACAAAAATTATGAGGCCAGTTCTTTTCTGCTACAGTGCCTACTGTACCCAGCACAAATTGTGATTGTTCCATTTCCCAGACTTAGCAGCTTTCTTTGCCTCCAATTTTCTTTTTCTAATCACTTTAGTTAACCCCTGCCTTACCAGCAATATAAAGGAAGAAAAAAGATTAGGAAGAGGAGGGGCTTGTATAATAGCAAAAGAAAGACATGCTGTTCTGGTGGGTATAATCTTACTTTATAAAGTGTGCCACCCTTGAGCAACAGTCTGTGCATTATGAAGTAATATATATTAGATCTATTCTGGTATCTCAAAGCTGTTTAAAGTAGAGTGTAAATAGTGAGCTGTTGGATAATAAATAGTACCTTGAAAGAAGTTGAGATCCAGCCGGGCAGTGGTGGCGCACGCCTTTAATCCCAGCACTTGGGACGCAGAGGCAGGCGGATCTTTGCGAGTTCGAGGCCAGCCTGGTCTACAAAGCGAGTCTAGGACAGCCAGGGCTACACAGAGAAACCCTGTCTCGAAAAACCAAAAAAAAAAAAAAAAAAGAAGTTGAGATCTTTAAGGCCATTCATGAAGGTCACTTACCTTTAATAATTATCACTTATTTATTTATTCATTTATTTATTTGTCTGTCTGTTTGTTTGTTTGTTTATTTATTTATTTATTTATTTATTTATTATGTGTACAGTATTTGCTCTACATATATGCCCGGGCAGATCTCAATGTAGATGGCTGTGAGCCACCATGTGGTTGCTGGGAATTGAACTCGGGACCTTTGGAAGAACAGCCAGTGCACTTAACCTCTGAGCCACCTCTCCAGCCCTTAATAATTATCATAACCAATATTTATACAATATTTTGCAATTAGTTTGACTTCACTTGCATTGTTTTTGTGATTCCATCTGTAAAGCCTGTCATTCAACAGTAACAACAGGTTTTGCATTAAACATCAGTCAAAACTAAGTTTTTCCCCCTAGAATTGCTTACAAGTATGTCAACTAGATATAGTGAGGGTTTTCCAGTGAAAGTCTGACCAACTTTAGTTAACTAACAAATTACCAGCTATTTCATTAAAAAAAAAAAAAAAAGGAAACTGATTTTGTCTCTAAAATTCCATGAAAATGTTCACAATATTAAGCACTCAGGTTTTTCCTTGTTTTCAATACCTGTATGTATTTTATGGTACCTTCCCTCATTAGCCTTAAGTGGATTTTTAAAAGTCAGATTATATCAAAAAATTCTTGTGACTTTTTGGAAATTATTTAAGTATACATTTATATTAGAAAGAGTTATTTCAAAAGAAACAGGGAAGTTCTGAGGTGTTAGGCTTGATCCCCAGCACAGAAAGAAGGGGGGAGAAGAAAAAAGGAAGGGAGGAAAGAAAAAAAAGGAAAGAACTGTCACTCTAGTAAGGGAAATAAAGTAAACTCTGAACGGTCGCTTATGGCTCAGAATGTCTGAAATAGTGTTAAGAGATAAATCGAACATTCAGTTTTGAGGTATTACCTTTTATTCTAGCTGAGCCTCCAGAAGAAGTGCCGTCAGGGCCTATCTTGAATGCTGCCAAAAGAAACAAGTCGGACAGCTCATCTAGTTCTGGCTTCACATCGAGGTAGGTTCCACGGTGACTCCGCTGTTTCCATGTTATTTACTAATGGAAGCAAATAATATTTTGACATTTAAAAAGGTTTTAAATTTTTGTAGTTGGATTTGTAAATTAAATTACAATGAGCTTATGCTATAGAGGCCTATTTTAATTTAAATGTACTTGAAATTTGTATTGAAATGCGTGTTTTGTGGATAGGTATTTGTTTGTTTGTTTTGGTTTTTCAAGACAGGGTTTCTCTGTGTATCCTGGCTGTCCTGGACTCACTTTGTAGACCAGGCTGGCCTTAAACTCAAAGAGATCTGCCTGCCTCTGCCTCCCAAGTGCTGATATTAAAGGCATTTGCCACCACGCCCGGCATGGACCTGGATTTTTTAATTCCCTGTTACTAAAAAAAAAAATCTTTGAGACAGGTTTTCCCAACTTATATTAGTTACTTTTTGTTACTGTGCTAAAACACCAAAAGTAATTTAAGGGAGAGTTTATTTTGCTTGTGGTTCCAGAAGGGGAGTCCTTTATCATACTTTATCATATCTCAATAAAAACCTAATTATTGAGAGTTAGCAATTAAGTAAATATAATATTGAATCTTTATTGAATGCTTTGTCTTTAACATCAGGAGCTGAATTAAAAGTAAAGTAAGAGTGTTGTAATTAATATCAGGATAATCCTGATGACCCAAGTATATCATAAAGTCATTTGTTAGCTTAAAATATTCATTCATTTATTTGTTTGCTTACTTATTTTGGTTTTTCAAGATAGTTCTTTGTGTAACCCTGGCTGTCCTGGAACTAGTTCTGTAGATCAGGCTGGTCTTGAACTCAGGAATCTGCCTGCCTCTTGTCTCTGAGTGCTGGAATTAAAGCCATGCACTACCAATACATACACAGTAGTCCTATTTAAGAAAAATTTAAGCACAATCTATAAGTAGCCAGCCTGCCTGGCTTTTTTTCTTTCTCTTTTTGGTTGTTTTTGTTTTGTTTTTGGCAAGGTCTCACTGTGTAGCTCTGGCTGGCCTGGAACTCTGTAGGGCAGATGACTGACTAACTCACAGAGGTACCTGCCCAGCTCCTGTGTGCAGACCTTCACGCTGTACAGCACTGCTGTACCCAGCCGCTGCTTTTCAGCTGTATTTAGTACAACTTGAAATTTATATTGACTTTAGACTCCCCAATCCATCTTAGTCTTTCGTTTAAAGTTACTATGTTTTGTGGAATTTTTATAAAATCTGGGAGATCTATTAAAAATACACCTTAAAAAGTAATGAGCAAAAAATTCTAAGTACTCTTTGCATTAATTCTTGGCCTAATTACATAAAAATAAAAATTTGACTCTGAAACTGCCACTCACTCACATGTAAAATGTTTTTGCCAAGCACGTGTTCATGAACATGAAACAAACCCAGGATTTGACTGAATTTTCGGTACCCTTTTCCTGTGTATTTCCTATCTTCATGAGCTTTCTGGTGTTTGTAATACATTTCTTCAAAACAAAAGAGAAGTTTTGCTTTAGTCTCCAGTTTACTGCTGTGAATCTTTTTGCTATTTCATTTTGTTTTTCTACTCTGAGCCAATCTTGCAAGTTAGTGCAGAAAGATTAAGTTATGAAGCACTACTGCTCTCGTGCTGAGGATATTGGTTGCTAAAGAATGCTTGCTTAGCATGTGCCAGGTCCTGGCTTTGACATCCATCACCTAAGAAAAGGAAGAAAGGGAGCAGGGGAGGGGGGTTGTTAATCTAGGAACATCTGTTTATTTTTTTCCCTGTGGGAAACTTTCTAAATATAATTTCCTTGGTGCTTTCCTGGGTGACTGCATTTCTTCCCTTGAAAATTTGGAAAATGCTCAGTATTCTGGTCATCCTTCCCATATTCTGTCTTCCATTCAGAAGTGAACAGCTAGGCTTTAAGAGTAGATCTTTGAGTCATGGCTAGAATTGGGACCCTAAATGAACCGTCCCTGTGTCTCTGGCCCTGGAAAAATATAGCTTACGTCCTGTGAGACCTGCCCTTTATCTTAGGTACCCCAGTGGTTACTATCTCTCTCTTTCTAGGAGAACCTTAATAACCAGATAGATTCTAAATCCTCTCCCTTGAGGAGTTACTGTATACTGTCATCCTAGGCTCCTGGGCCCTCTAATTTCTGTAAGTCTCTATATAATCCTTCATAGAACTTTTGAGGAAGTATTTGATTAATTTTTCCTCTCCCTGGGGATAATGTCACATCTACTGGTGTTATATACGTAAAATAAAGGTCTTATGAATAAAGAGAAGGCAGGGAGGGCAAAAGGAAGGGCCAGTAGCTGTTCCACCTACTTGGCTCCAGAGTATCACAACATCAAAATCCTTTGTGCAGGTTTGAAAATGGGACAGTTAACCAGCTTTTATCATGGTAGCCATTATTTGGGGAGGAAAAAAAAGAGTGAACACAATGTAATAACCAGTTTGCTAGTATTCAGGATTACCTTCTCTGGTCATAGAGCTAAGAAAGAATATAAACTATGGAACATAATTCAGAAGGAGGGATATCACAGGCATGCTTGAGAACTGTGTGTGTTTATTGACAGGCCTAACAAAGTGAGTACAAATAAACTGAGAGAACAAGCTACACATACCTAGGGAGGAAGATTCGGAGATCCTGGACAGAGGCAATTCTTCAATATGTTTGCATTCTAGAAGAAGCTCGTTGATTAAGCTTTCATTAAGTAGTAAAAACACAGCATTGAGAGTGGTCTGAGTCTGCAGAACCTCAGTTTATATGAGCTGGAAGACAGTGCAGTTTGAATGGGTTACTGTAGAACTACCACCTCCTGTGCCTGATAGCCATCAACTGGGATAAGGATATATATCTTCACGTGGATAGCATGGCAGCTTAAAACTTCAAAGGAGGACTAAGTATATCTTGATGTGGCCGACTATCATGATCCCTTGAGAAGAAAATGTGTCAGTTCTCTTGTATTAAATAAAATAGGGCAGAGCTAAGTCAGAACAGGAAAGCCTGAAGTCTTTCTGAGGGCTTCCAGGTGTCCACTGTCACTGGTGTTGAAGGTCTACAGGTACACGCTGTACTAAAAGGCAGTCTTCTGTGGGGCTTTATTGTACAGAAGTTTTTAGAGATTTAGATTTCCCCAGAATACCTCAAATTTAGGGGTTTTATTTACTTTTTAAATTTTTCTCATTTTTTTAAAATAAAAAGGTATGTGTGGAGTGAGAGAAAGAATTTTATATATTTCGTGGTGCATTGGGAAGGAGCTATATTTACAGTATCTTCATTTGCCTTTTAGATACACACATCCCCAAGCTCATTCTTCAACCTCAGGTAATGTATTTGAAAAAGTCTAGTGATGAAAATGCTATGTTAAGTGGGCTAACAGGGAAATAAGTGAGAATAAACATAAATACCTGGTCTTTTCTGAAGTGTGTTATGGTCTTTTCTAAAGTGTGTTATGTACATGATGGATGTTCTGAAGACCATGCCTGCTTTTTTTCCTTTTGTGGTATTATGAATTAAACCAAGGACTTCGTGTATCATATGATAGACAAGTACAGTACCAGTGAGCTGCACCACTAGTTACCAGGCTTGGTTTTTGTTGTTTGGAGACAGTCAGGTCTCACATGCCCCAGGCTGGCCTCGAATCCCTTATGTAGCCAGAGATGACCATGAACTTAGATGCCCTGCCTGACCTGGAGGGCAGGGCTGTGCCACCATATCCAGTAATAGAGCTGTGCCGCCATGCCCTCTTTTTATTTTTCTCGAGGTCTCTCTGTGTCACCAAACTAGTCTTGAACCTCCAAGTGCTAGTGTTACTAGTATGTCACTCCGCCTAGTGTGTGTATGTGTTTGTTTGTTAATAAAATAAAATTCTTTCTACTTGCTTTGGCAGGAAGGTAGATGACTGGGGATTAAACCCAGAGAGCCTCGTGCTAGTCATGTGTTAGCTATGAACTCCATGCTCACACGCTCCTCCCTAAACTAGAATTAAAAAAAAAAAAAAAAGACTTACTTATCTGTGTTGTTGCTGTTGAGGTTCCATTCTTAAAGGCCATGAATGAACGCTCAAATGTGTCAAATGTGTGGTTTCAATGAATTTTCCTTTTTTGCATCTGAAGGAGGAATTAGAAGGTCTTCATCTATGTCTTACGTTGATGGCTTCATAGGAACATGGCCTAAAGAGAAAAGGTAAACAAAGTTATTCTTATTATAGTCATGTTACCAGAAAATGCCAGTTTTATCTCACTCTGCTTTTTTGTTGTTGTCGTTAGCCAAGTTGTCAAATCAAAATTTTAATTAGAACCTAACTTTGAAAAGGGCAGCATACGGGTATGATAGAGGTCAAGGAGGCCAAATTAAAAGGTGATGAAATAGCCCATCTTGCCTTGAGATCAATAAGATTGCAAAAAATGGAGGAAGTATATATACTTTCAAATGATTCTTCAGTGGTATTTTAAAAATCATTTATTTCCTGCAATTTCTTAAATGTTTTGTCTTCACATCTTTTTTAGAACATCAGTGCATGGCGTTTCATTTGATATTTCTTTTGATAAAGAAGACAATGCACAGAGTTCCACTCCAAACCGAGGAATCATCCGCTCTGTTAGTAACGAAGGGCTAACTCTCAACAACAGTCGTGCACCCAAACACATTAGGAAAAATCTGTCCTTCAAGCCAGTGAATGGAGAAGAAGAAGAAAGCATTGAAGAAGAACTTAATGTAGACCCTCATAGTGACCTCAACTCTTACATGTCTCTTAATACAAATGAACTAAATTCTAATGAGAATCCTCAGTACAAACTTCCAAATGGGGCTTTACAAAATAGAGTGTTTCTAGATGAGTTTGGCAATCAGATTGAAACGCCAAGCATTGAAGAAGCATTACAAATAATCCATGATACTGAAAAATCTCATACACCTCGGCCAGATCAGATCGCTAATGGCTTCTTTCTTCATAGTCAGGATCTGAGTATCCTGAATTCAAATATCAAACTAAATCAATCTAGTCCTGATACCATAACTGATACAAAAGGTGCCTTGAGTCCCGTAACAGACACTACAGAAGTGGACACTGGAATTCATGTTCCTTCAGAAGACATTCCAGAAACAATGGATGAGGACTCGTCCTTGAGAGATTACACTGTTAGCTTAGACTCTGACATGGATGATGCATCTAAGTTTCTTCAGGACTATGATATAAGAGCCAGCAACCCCAGAGAAGCCCTGAGCCCTTGCCCAAGTACCATCAGCACCAAGTCTCAGCCAGGAAGCAGTGCCTCCTCCAGCTCTGGTGTGAAAATGACCAGCTTTGCTGAGCAGAAGTTCAGGAAGCTGAATCATACCGATGGGAAAAGTAGTGGGAGCAGTTCTCAAAAAACTACACCAGAAGGCTCGGAGCTTAATATCCCTCATGTAGTTTCTTGGGCACAGATTCCAGAAGAAACATGCATTGCCCAAGGACGGGACACTACACAGCTGCTGGCTTCTGAAATGGTGCACCTTAGGATGAGACTAGAAGAAAAAAGGCGTGCTATAGAAGCCCAGAAGAAGAAAATGGAAGCTGCTTTTACTAAACAGAGGCAGAAAATGGGAAGGACGGCATTCCTGACTGTAGTGAAAAAGAAAGGGGATGGGATTTCCCCTCTTCGAGAGGAAGCAGCAGGTGCAGAAGATGAGAAAGTGTATACTGACCGAGCAAAAGAAAAGGAATCACAAAAAATGGATGGGCAAAGGAGCAAGTCTCTAGCAGACATAAAAGAAAGCATGGAGAATCCTCAGGGCAAATGGCTGAAGTCTCCAACTACACCTGTTGATCCCGAGAAGCAGTGGAATCTGGCAAGCCCTTCAGAAGAGACTTTAAATGAAGGAGAAATTTTAGAATATACAAAGTCCATTGAAAAGCTAAATTCATCCCTGCATTTTCTACAGCAAGAAATGCAGCGCTTGTCCCTTCAGCAGGAGATGTTAATGCAGATGAGAGAGCAGCAGTCTTGGGTGATTTCACCTCCGCAACCCTCTCCACAGAAGCAAATTCGAGATTTTAAACCTCGACAGGCAGGCCTGTCATCAGCGGCTACACCGTTCTCATCAGACTCCCCACGCCCTACACATCCATCTCCACAGTCTTCCACCAGGAAGAGTGCATCTTTTTCTGTTAAAAATCAAAGGACTCCAAGGCCAAATGAATTAAAAATAACTCCTTTGAATCGCACCTTGACACCTCCTCGGTCTGTGGACAGTCTTCCCCGGCTAAGGAGGTTTTCGCCGAGTCAGGTTCCCATTCAGACACGCTCATTCGTATGTTTTGGTGATGACGGAGAGCCTCAGAAAGAGCCCAAACCAAAAGAGGAGATTAATAAAAAGGTGTCATCAAAGCCCAAAGGGACTTTAGAATCCTGTGATCATAATCCTGGGGGGAAGGAGATTAGACCCCTTGAATCAGCAGTTTCTGAAGTCTTGTCACAGCCCATCACAGAGACTGTGTGTGTGACACCGAATGAGGACCAGTTGAGTCAGCCCGCAGATCCACCTCCTAAACCCAGTTTCCCACCTGCTGCTCCTAAAAGTGTCAATCTGATTGAAGTTTCTCTGTCAGACTTGAAACCCCCTGAAAAGGCTGATGTGTCTGTTGAGAAGTATGATGCAGAGAGTGAGAAGGAACAGCTGGATGATGACCAGAAAGTCTGCTGTGGGTTCTTTTTTAAGGTAATACTAATCCACATGGCTTGAGCCTCCTCTTGGGATAGGTGCCTGTATGCTTTCTAAGTTGATACATTTACTTTCACATAACAGTCTGTCCGGTTGCAAGTGAACCATTATTCCTGAAATGTGTCTAGGCAAAGCGTGCCTTGGAGCACAGAAGTGCTAAGGCGCTGTGGTTCCTGCACCATAGCCAGTGTGCACTCAGAACTACAGTCCTCCGCTACAGTCAGAGCATGCTTTCTTTAAATTATGTGCTTCCCTGCCTCCCATTCTCATCTCTACTGAAGCCCTTTTAGGAATTCAGCTATTCCCAGTTGGTAAAAACACTTACATTGCATTGTATATAAATATATGTTAAAGTTTTAACATTTCTTTTTTTTTTTGAGCCTTACAAACTTATCGGATAAAATCTTACAAAATGAAACATTTTAAAAGCATGTGGTAGTTTGGTATTATCATTGAGATACAGTTTCTCTCTTTCTGCAGTTCTGGGAACCAAAGCCAAGGCTTTGCATAACTAAGCACAGCTGTGCTGTGCCGCTGGCCCCTGAAAAACTCCTTTAAAGACAGATATATGCACGGCCGTTGATTGTGGTGTCTCCTGCTTACACTCTGCATCGTAGTTTCTAAATCACCACAAGGATATGTTCTTTGCAGTCAGAAATATGTGCTGTTCATACTTCTTTCCTTTAGTTCAGTGACTGTTGCCTCTGGCCCTGTAAAGGGGCACAGGGTGGATGTTCTTAAAAAAGCACACCCAGCAGCCACGATCTGAGAACTAAAGATTAGGTGAAGTGTCAGTTGCAGAGGGAGGAAACAGGCAAACCGAGACTGTTGAGACGGTGGTGTCTGCTAATTTTATTGTTGGCCACTTAATGCTGGGATTTATTTTAAATTTGATCTCAGGATGCTTGTCCCTTAGGCCTCTCTCAGCATTTAGAAATTGGATCTAAGTCATGTTTGGCTCATAATCGTATAGAGTTACCATTTTTTAATAGACTGCTACTATAGATGTTAACACATAGCAAAATTTTATGTGTAGATTTACAGATCTTTGCTACCTTTTTCCTTACTCAGAAAGAAAAATGGGGGCAGGGGCATATTCAACATAAATTGGGCATCCATCCATACCTTCATTTCTTTTTCATTCTGTTCATTTCATGGCTTCACTGTCCCAGAGGTCACCTCCTGAACATGGGTATAATTTCTTACATGGACCTATAGCCTCTGCTCAGCCATCCATTCTTCATGCTAGTAACTGTCTCTAGGAGCCTGGCTCACTGGAGACTCCTTATCTATATTACTTATATTTTATGCAGTATTGAAGAGTGAGCCTGTGTCCTCTGGCAGGCATTCTTGGGCAGGTGTTTATAAAGTTCAGACCTTAGCACAACTCGGGGACTTGGGCAGAGTAACCCAGACCTGCTTGTCTAGACTCTTCCTCACAGATTCTAGACTGTTCAGCTGTTTCCTCTAAGACTTTTCTTGCTTCCTTGATGAGTCAGCTGTCTCCACCTTGTGTCTCTGTGGTGTCCTGAGTATACTGACATTGCACTTGTAATCTACAGCTTCGTTGATCTTGTTTTTCTTTTCTTTCTCACTTAGAATGTGAGCGCCCAAGAAGACTGGTTTTTTTTGTTTTTTTTTTTTTTTTTATCCAAAGCTTAGTGTAGTGTATGTAGTTTGCTAGATACAGAAATGTGTGCTTGAGCTGATGGGTTCAGTGTATCTTCTTTGTCCATTCACCATGAAATCTGCCAAAGCAAGAGCCAAAAGTACCTCTTCCCTGTGTGATTCAATACTTGTAATGTCCAGCACTGTGATGCCAGTGTACTCGCCACTAAAACAATAAGTATCCTCAAGGGATCATCAAGACAGTGAAGCAGTACTGCAACTTGATTCTTGCTTCTTGCCTGAATTGAACATCACTGCACCACAGGGGCTTCTGGGCGCTGAGACTGCCTTCGTGGAGGTTCCCAGATCATGACAGAGCTTCAGAAAAGCAATTATGCCCATCCCTTCTTCCAGGTGCACCTACCAGTCACACTGTCAGTACCTCAGCTGAAAACAGAGAAACAAGCCAGAAGACAGCAGTGCTATTTATGGGATGCAACATTTGGGGGCAAGCTTTAGAATGCTCTTTATCTGACTTTGCATTATAACTCAAATGTGATTTTTTAAATGGGATGAAACTCTCCTACTCTAGGTTTATTAGAATGAAAACGGGTTATTAGCGGCCAATGAGACAATTCAGTGGAAAAGGACGCTTGCTGCCGAGTCTGACAATCTGAGTTTGATCCCTGGGACCAACATTGTGGAGGAAGAGAACCAACTTTTGCAGGTTGTCCTCTGACTTCCATGCGTGTGCCATGACATGAATACCTGGGCACACAAGTGCACAAATGTAATCTTTGTAAACAGTTGTCTTCAGGCCATGAGATGTCCAGCAGGGAAAGGCTCTTAACACCACACCTACCAGCCTGATTCAGTCCCTGAGACCCACATGAGAGCAGGCTCCACGCGTGCACTGTGGCATGCGTGCACACGTGCATATAACACACACAAGCTAAAACATACAAGAAAGCACTAGTGTTCTTTTTTGTTTTAATAGCCATAAAGTTTAAGGATTTTTTTACATTTTCTGAATCATGTCCACATTTGGTAGGGTTGTAAGTAGTTCAGAGTAACTACAAGATGTGGCCATGATGAAAAAGAAAACATTGGCGCCTCAGACGTTCACTCGCTCTGTTCCTAGGACGATCAAAAGGCGGAGAATGATATGGCAATGAAACGAGCAGCTCTGTTGGAGAAACGGCTGAGAAGAGAGAAAGAAACGCAGCTTCGCAAGCAGCAGCTGGAAGCGGAAATGGAGCACAAGAAAGAGGAGACAAGGTAAGGGTTTGCTGCGCCAGTTCTGAGTCTTGTGTTCACACGCAGGCTCCTTAGACAGATCTGTAAGTGTGCCTAAGGGGCAGTTTCACAAGCAGATTCCTCAGGTGTGTTGTGGGCAATGGTTTTAGAAGTACAAAGTATTCATTTTGTTTGCTAGAGTAAAGTTCTCCAGGAGTATTAACTTTGAAAATTAATGTTAATGCTTAAAGACCATTCATTTTAAATAACTTCACTGAGATACACACACACAAAGATCACCAAAATTTAAAATTTGCTCAAGTACTATGTTTTTCCCCAAAGTTCTGAAATATAATTTTCTTTTCCTCCCATCAAACATGTAATTCTCTCCAGTGTTGTTTGTATTTGGTGTACAAAATGATCAATTCAGCCATTGGTTTCTTAGGCGTAAAACTGAGGAAGAACGTCAGAAGAAAGAAGATGAGCGAGCACGCAGAGAATTTATTAGGCAGGAATACATGAGGCGGAAACAACTGAAGCTGATGGAAGACATGGATACAGTGATTAAGCCTCGTCCCCAGGGGGCAAAACAGAAAAAACAGCGGCCAAAATCTATTCACAGAGATCACATTGAATCCCCCAAAACACCAATCAAAGGCCCTCCAGGTAACAGCGGTTATTTACGAGGAGGTCTGTTCATAACACCAGCTTGTTGCACTAACTTGACGATGCTTTGATAATACTAAATTGGATACACAGTTGGACAGGAGGCATGGTCTTTTTTGGAAAACCAAAATAAACAAAGGAAATTTGTATTTAATCTAGGTGCATTATGTGTGCATGCATATATCCAGTAGGTCAAATGTGAATGATAAAATGTGGTTTAAATACTAACTTATTAGAAAACTATGTCTGCAGATGTAACGTCCTTGACGTCTCACACAGCTTAGGCTAACCTCGGACTCTATATAGCCAAAGACAACACTGAACTCCTGATCCTCCTACCTCTGCCTCATAAGTGCTGGAATTGCAGGCATGTACTACCTTTCAATGTCCGTCTTTCACATGCAGTGTTGGGGGTTGGATCCAGGGCTGTGTGCTTAATAGGTAAGCCCTCTACCAACTACACTACGTTCCCCAATGCGTTAACTACTGTTAAAAATTTACAAACGTAGGGTAAATGTTATGTGCATGAAAGGTGTAAGAAACATATCTGTACTTTTTGTTATCATTGTTCTGGAGATGAGAGTGTAGAATTGGATCCAGGACCTTGCACAAAAGGTGCAGGAGCTCGGTCACTGACTCTATCCTTAACCATTGTCATCTAGAGAATAAAGAACATCAGTTCAGTATCTCAAATGTCTCCCATTTAAGATAGAATAGTAAAAAATCTAAAATTGAAATTTGAGTTAATAAAACATATCTTTTAAATTCAAAATGCATAATTTTAAGCCATTTTATTTAAGGTAGTGCCACAGAAAATTTCAGAGAATTCCTACAGTTAGAGCTGAAGATAAAAGTAGAGGCCTTCCCTAACTTCCTTGAGGCTCTAGATTTTATCCCTATCACCTCAAAACTCAACAAGAACCCCTGTGGTTATTCCGAATCTGAGGGAATAACCTAAAATTACCAGTTGCTGTGCAGTGAAGCTTTGCGTGTATGCTCCTTTTCAGCATAAGCAGGCCTCCAGCTAGCAATTCTGCTTCAGTATTCTAAATTCTGAGGCTATAGGGATGAGCATGGTTTGGTGAAATTCTCTGACATATAATATTGGCTAATGTGCTGAAAAGATAGCTGGGACTAGCAAGATACTCAGTAGTTAAGAGCACTTGCTGCTCTTGCAGAGGACTAGGGTTCAGTTCCCAGCACCCACATAATGATTCACAACCATCCATAACTCCAGCACCCTCTTCTAGCCTCTGTGGGCACCAGGCATACAGCCAATTCACATACATACATGAAGGCAAAGGTTCATGTAAATAAAAATCAAAACTAAAAAACACTGGAAGAAATCTATAAGTTAATTTTGCTCATAGGAATTAGATATTCCAAAATATATCTTTTTTCCTTGAAAAAAAAACAGTCACAATATCAGGTCTCCTGTTACCACTTTACTTTTGAAACAGCAAATTAGTTTTATTGTTGCCTAAAACTTGATTCTTCATTTAAATTGTAAATATATGCATGCAACATATTATGTGCTTAGATTCGGAGTAAAGAGAAAAAAAAAAAGAAATCACAAAAGTCCAATTATGATCGCTGGTGTTATATAATGAACAGACTCTTCTAGTTTCTTCTTTTACATTTCCAATTTTGTTTTTGTTCAGGATCACGAATTTACCGTGTTTTTTCAGTCTCTAGCCTCTCTTTGGCATCGCTGAACACAGGTGATAACGAGAGTGTTCACTCAGGCAAGAGGACACCAAGGTAAGCCCAAAGCTTTTCAGTGTTTTTCACAGAAAAGAATGTGGTACTTGCAATTACATAAAAATTTAATAAAAATTATTTAGAGTTAGTTTATATTTTCTTTTTTTTTTTTTTTTTTTTTTTTTTTTTTTTTTTTTTTTTTTTTTGGTTTTTCGAGACAGGGTTTCTCTGTGTAGCCCTGGCTGTCCTGGACTCAATTTGTAGACCAGGCTGGCCTCGAACTCGCAAAGATCCGCCTGCCTCTGCCTCCCAAGTGCTGGGATTAAAGGCGTGCGCCACCACTGCCCGGCTAGTTTATATTTTCTAATGAATGAATCATCACACACATTTTTAGTTTTGCTGATTTAAGACTGTTAAAATGATAAAAGACAGGGGCCACTAAGAAGGCTCAGTGGATAAAGGCACTTGGCTGTCTCGCCTGATGACCTGCGTTCAGTCCCCAAATTGTCCACAAACCTTTTGCATGATATGGCGCATGCACATGTGTATGCACATGAGCACACACACACACATTATATATATATAATGTGTGTGTGTATATATATATAAAATGGTTATAATAAATGATCCATTTGCTTTTCAGTGCTCTTTTAGAA
>CAJQZJ010032679.1:2599977-2628120 GCA_907164525.1 Lophiomys imhausi
ATGGTTATAATAAATGATCCATTTGCTTTTCAGTGCTCTTTTAGAATATGAATTATTAACGCTAATACTTTTAGAAACATTAATAACAGTTATATATAAATAGTTGTTAATGTGACTATGATTAAATAAAAGAGAAAAATAAAATGTGTCTTCCCATTGAAGATAGTGACATTAGAATAATCCCAAAGTAGCTTGCTTATTTGAGTGTAACATTTTGGAGCATTTGTATCTATCACAGGGATATGAGGTCTCTTGTATTCTTTCTCTAGCATGTAGACTAGATAGATCAGTGTTACTTTGAATTAGAAGGCCCACATCAAAAAAGAGTGCTTCTCGGGCTCTCGGAATCTTAGACTTGTCATTGTCTTACCATTCTGTTATGCCAGTTGCCAGTTTTCATGTGGAAAAAATTTCATTGCAGCAGATGTTTATAAGGTGCCCACTATGGCCAGAAAGAAGACACAACATTAACACTCTCATTTTGAAAGCCTTAGGTCAGTTTGGTTGATACTGTAACATACATCCTCACCCAAACATTCTTTTTTCTGAGACATAAAATGTAAGTTATTCATATTTAGGTCAGAGTCTGTAGAAGGCTTTTTATCTCCAAGTCGCTGCGGCAGTCGAAATGGCGAGAAAGACTGGGAAAATGCATCCACAACATCTTCAGTGGCGTCCGGAACAGAGTACACAGGTCAGTGTGAGCATGTCTGGGGAGCGTTTCAGTTTGATGCACTAATGAGAGCAGGTAGGGGGGAGCTTGTGCTGTCAGCATAGTGTTTGCTACAGTAAGGAAAGGGGCCACTGAGGTGTGAGCCTCGCACTGATACAGCCCCACTGAAGGGGGCAGTGGTCCACCCCACCGAGTAAGGTAGGTTTCTAATCAAACTAAACATGTCACTTAGATACCATCTGCCCACACCATTTCAATGTAGTAATTTGGGCTCTTAAAGAAACCTTAGGGAAGTTTCATCAACAAAATATTATTCCTCATATACTACGTGAAGGAGATTCTATTCCATAAGGACTTCCCCCACGCTCCCTAACATCGAGGCCTCAAGTTATAATCAGCCTGGGTAACTTAATGAGACTCTGTCTCAAAATAAAAAAGAAAGGCTGGAGATACGGCTCACTGGTAAAGTGTTTGCCTAACTTGCATGAGGGCCTGAGTTTAATCCCTAGCACCACCAAAGTAATAATGATAATAATAGTATCAAGGGACCCTAAAGGTAAGAAGAGTGAATTAGGTCTAGGAGATGTCTGTCCTCACCTTCCTTGTTCCCTGAGATCCTCTTCCAGCCTCTGTGTGGGTTGGCATGATTGGATAAAATCAGATCACAGAGTAGAAAGTGAGAATACATCCAAAGACATAAAGCAATAAAGAAAATGAGGAAAAGGTAGCAGCATGTAGAGAGGTAAAATAGAACAACAAAGAAGAAAATGGTGTATATGGAAGAGCACAAGGAGATGGTCCCTATGCACCTGTGATTTTGCAGATTTGGAAGCCTTACTGTACCCTAAGCAGCCAAGAACCAGTTAGAGACTGTCTGTGTTTTTACTTTCTAGCTTCCCCTATCCTCCTCTTTATTCTGTAGAACTGACAACCTCTTATCTTCCTTTCTTCTTTGTGCATGAGTGTTTTGCCTCCGTGTATGTCTGTTCCCCACAGAATACCTGGTGTCTGCATCAGGGTGACACCAGATCCCCTGGGGCTAGAGTTAGAGATGGTTATGAGTACTGTGTGGGTCCTAGGAATCAAACCCAGGTATTCTAGAAGAGCAAGCAGCCAGTGTTTTTCACCACTGAGCCATCTCTCCAGCTCCAGTCTGACAGCCTGAAACAGTCTGGCAGTGTGAGATTGACAGTCTGGCAGTGTGAGATGGGCAGAATTTCCCTGTTACTCCCTCTGGCTCTGTTTGTAAAGTTGAACAGTCTTTAACAACCTGGAAAAAAATGTTTTTTCTTCATTTTTGTGTGCACATGCAGAGCCAGAACACAATCTGTTTGTGTTTTTAATCAGGATCTCATTGTGTATCCCTGGCTGGCCTTGAACTCAGATATCCACTTACCTCTGTTTCTTGAGTACTGGTTGGTATTAAGGGCATATGCCACCACACCCAGCTGCGTGGTTTTGAAAGAGAGTCTCATTTGCCTGTCTCCACCTCACCAGCACTTCGTTTTTTGAAATGTGGGTTCTGGGGTTGAACTCACATCCTTGAGCTTGCAAGAAAAGCATTGACTGACTGAGACCACCTTTTCTTGCCTTCTTACGAGCTAAAACCAGCTATGGTGGCTTATACCTGTAACCCCAGCTAAGGAGTTGGGAGGCTAAGGAGAGATGGTGGCCATGAGTTTGAGGAGTTTGAGGCCAGCCTGGACTGCATAGTTATTTCCAGGCCATCCTGGGCTTTAGAGTGAGACACCGTCTCAAGAAAACTAAACTAAGCTAAAAATTACCCTTGGACCCTTTATACTTTAAGCTCACTAGTAAGTAAGCTTCCAACACTGCCTTCATGGGACAGCATCAAAAAGCCATGGGAACGTGCTCCAGACGTGTCCCTGTGTGAATAAAACCATGTTGTGACTGCAGTGTAGCCCCTAAAAAGACCATAAGAGCTGGGCGTGGTGGTGGATGCATTTAATCCCAGCTCTTGGGAGGCAGAAGCAGACAAATCTCTGAGTCTGAGGCCAGCCTGATCTCCCTGGGGAGTTCCAGGACAGCCAGGGCTACACAGCGAGAACCTGTCTAAAAAGGAAGTCTGCCAACAGCTTCAAGTCCAGAACTTGGTCCCACTTGCAGAGCCATCAGCCTAGCAGTCACGTCACAGAGCACTGGTAGTGCTTGTGTTGGGAAGGAGATGTCGGTAACTGTTGTCAATGTTCCCTGCAGGGCCGAAGCTCTACAAGGAACCTAGTGCAAAATCCAATAAACACATAATACAGAACGCCTTAGCTCATTGCTGCTTGGCCGGGAAGGTAAATGAAGGTCAGAAGAGAAAAATATTAGAGGTAAGGATGTTCTCACGAAAATTAAATTTAGTGTCATTTCCAGGACAGTGACACAGTCTTCTGTATTGGTGCAAGGAAAACACTGTGGCAGGCCCCTGGAGCAGCATGGGAAGGGTCTGCAGTGGTGCCTGTTAGCGTTAGCTGGGTTACTCCACTCCCTCAGAGAGTTCTGGAAGACTTAAAGGCTTAATTAAAAGCTAAGTCGAGACTTCAAAATGTGTCTGTAGCGTACAGTGCAGAGCACCTGCTTAGCACGTGTAGGTGATGGATCCTCAGTACTGCCAAAATACTGACATAAAGTTTGGTTTTAGTATGTTATAAATTTTAACCAAGAAATATTAACAAGTATATAAATATTCAATAAAATGTTATGGCTTCATTGTTACCTTGTTTTTGTTTTCTGTTCTCAAGGAGATGGAGAAATCAGATGCCAACAACTTCTTAATCTTGTTCCGGGATTCAGGCTGCCAGTTCAGGTCTTTGTACACTTACTGCCCAGAAACTGAAGAAATCAATAAACTGACTGGGATAGGCCCTAAATCTATCACTAAAAAGATGATTGAGGGACTTTACAAGTACAGTTCTGACAGGAAGCAGTTTAGCTACATACCTGCTAAAACCTTATCAGCTAGTGTGGATGCAATCACCATTCATGGCCACCTATGGCAGACCAAAAGACCAGGGACACCCAGGAAGCCCTTACCTACTAAACCATAGGAGGCGGGGGTGCTTGCTTCAGAGCCTTTGTGCTAAATTTGTACTTCATCTTTCCTGCCTATAGAGAACCTTTCTAATTGCCAACAAGATTTTTATCAATTAAAACTGGACCTTAACTCTGTTGTTGTGAACAACTGGAATGTAAACACAGTATTTTGGAGTGCAGAAGATTCTTACTAGGTGATAAGTCCAAGTGATGAAGGAAATGTTTTGATTCACAAATGGAGGTTTGTATGTTACCAGGTTCACCTGTCTGGTATTAGAGACCATGAAGCACTGAATTCTCATGGACACAGTGGGACATAGGCTTGAAATGTGGCTAGATGACAATTATGTGTTACTTTTTTTTTTAGCTCTGTACTATGTGTACATATCTTCAAATTGTTTTGTTCTTTTTGTTGTTACTTTTCTCTCTCCTGGGGGTTTATTATAAGCTGCCTTTGTGTTTTGTTTTATGTGGAGATCATAAAAGTAGAAAGTTCATGTTGAGAAGTAACTTGCACCTTCTATGATGTTAAAAGAAACACTAGTGTTACATTCTTACAATAGCTCTCATGTTCTAATGGTGTTACAGCATTTGCAAGAATCCTAAGTATTTACATTCTGTATTATTCACACAAGTATTAACATTTCTCTATTTAGTAAGGAGGTGTTGTAAAAGCTGCTACTGGGTTCCCTGCAGATCACACAAGCTAACCCAGAGAGAGTATCCTGTGAGAAGCTGCTGATTAAATCAGTGCCGTTTTTATACCACTCTGACCAACTCAGAATAATTTAGATTGTACTTTTAACAACAAAAAACACTTTCTATTTCTTTTAAAATGCGTTACTTTATAAGCTGGCAGAAGTGAGTGACACTTGAGTGTTCCCTTTCAGTATGAAAATGGAAGGCTTCCCAGGCAGTTCTCAGGAGGCCTTTTTATTTATAACCGATATAGAAACTGTATCTAGAATTCTTCAACATGCACAAAGGGCTACGTTTTGATTTGAAAGTAGCTGCATATTATTTTACTTATAGTAGGTTTCCTCCTTGTTCACCCTTTACCAGTGAAACAGCTTAGATTAAGGACACACTTGAAATCTCCTCTACACGATCTTTGTTCTTTAGCAAGTAAACCAGAGGGTTAGTTGGGGAAAAACTTCATTCTCAGGAAAAGACTTGAATGATTGATTATGTGACCCTTTTATGTTTCAGTGTTGTGACAACTGTGTACACTAGGAGGGGAAAGCATATTGCTTATAAGTGAGAGAGTAGTTTGTTTTCCTTCATGGGATGTAGAGATGAAAATATGTACATTTCTCTTTCTCTAGTTGAGTTGTTTAGAGAGAGAACTCATGTCCATGTGATGTATTTACTTATTTAAAAAGAAAAATGGAATGGGATGTCCCTGAGCTGTACTTTTCTATTTTATAATACTGTTAGGTGTCAGTGCATCTGGGTTTTCAACATTTTCTCAAATGCTGTCAATATTTTACTGTAATTTATGTTATATTTATGTATATTTGTTAAAACTGTAAAAAAAATTTCATGGATTTTTTTCCAATACCTGTGCAAAATGTATGTGTAGCTCAAAGCTATTTGTGATCTACTGCTTGCATGTGAGAAACCAGGATTATGGAACTCTTATTATATTTTAAATGTATACATACTGTGTATATATGAATATTAAAAATGGGGAATTTCACATTTTACCTTTCAGACACCAATTTTTATCACAATTAGAAGGAAATGGCCAAACAAATACATCCTTAGGATAAGACTAGTTTAAAAATTATAAATAAACTTAATCAAAACAAGGTGAGTAATAGACACAGGAATTTAATAAGCATTTTCTATTACTAAACATGGTCTTTTCCCTATCAGAGCAGTCTTCTTGCTGTCACCTGTGTATTGAGTAAAGGAAAGTTAGATGCGAGGCCCTGAAAGAACTGAAGGAAAGTTAGATGCGAGGCCCTGAAAGAACTGACGGCGGTAAACACGCCCGGCTCTGTTGTTACATTTGTAGATGCGAGGCCCTGAAAGAACTGATGGCGGTAAACACGCCTGGCTCTGTTGTTACATTTGTATGTCGGCCACTGAAGTGAGTGTCTAGTGTCTAAAGGTAGGATGTGAATACTGCCACAAAGTTCATTGCTCTCAGTATGAGATTTTACTTTATTAATGCAAGAGGAATACAGATATATTTCTTTAGTCTGCAGATTTTTTTTATTATGGTGCAGCTTTTTAAATTATGCAAATGAAAATATGCCATTCCATAAAGTTTGGAGAATTCCATCAACCTTACTGAAACACAAGTGTTGTCATCGTTGGAGGTCAAATTACCATAGTAATTATTCAGTTTAAATTTGCCAAATTCTTGTCATGGTAACCAGTGTGGCCTGCGAACTTCTGCTACATAACACAACTTGTAAAGTTTTCCTCTCAGTTTCTCGGCTTTGTTTTAGGAGGACTACTGCATTTTTTATTTGGCTGCTTAAAGCCAAAGTCACTGTTTTTGATGTGACTCACGGACACTGGTGGGCAATGTGCAGTGTGTGGTGTGCTTCCTGTCGGCTCCTGGGCACTGCGGCTGTCAGACTTGCTGGTTCTGGTGCAGTGTAGTTCCCCTTTCACGTGAATAAAAGCATGGCACCAAATGATGCTGACTCATCAATAAAACGTGTGTCTCGTCTTGTGTTTGGTGGAATTATCTGGACTCAGGATGTGTCATAGAGTCTTCCTGTCTCTTGGCCTGTGTTTAAATTTAATAATTGAATATTTACGTACAAGAAGTCATTTTTAATATTAAACATTGCTTGAATACCTCTGATATCAGAAAGTTTTTGTTTCTATGCTTTGCTCAGATAATATATATAATCTGTATGGTTCATATGTTTATTTTCCTCACACATTAGTTCACACCATGTCCAGTGAGTTGATAAGCATGCATGCAGCATGGATACTCTTGCATCTCTAAAGGAGGTCAGTGGGCCTTTTGACACACAGCAGCCAGTTCTTAACAATTCATTAGGTTTCACTTTGATTGTGCTCATTGTATTTATTCAGATGAGGGCATAAAAAATAGATAACCAAAAAAAAATCTTCATGCATAATTACGTGCTCCAGCATTGGTGTGAACTCCACTTTTTTGTAATATATTCAGTCCTCATTCAGGCAGTGGTGGCACAGTCTTTAATCCCAGCACTCGGAAAGCAGAAGCAGGCAGATCTCTTGAGTTTGAGGCCAGCCCAGTCTACAGGGCAAGTTCTAGGACAGCCAGGACTACACAGAGAAACCCTGTCTTCAAAAAAAAAAAAAAAAAATACTCAGCCCTCAGAGTACAGCTACACTTCCACAATTTTTCCATAATAAAAACACTTGATCCTAAAAACTGGGTGTATCAGAGAAATATACATAAACCATGATGCTTCCCTCACCTGGCTAATAAATGGGTAGACTGCTCTGGGTTAGAGGAAAACAGCCACAGCAGACAGGAACATTACTAACCTCTGTATTCGGATAACGAATAAAATCTAATGAATCAAATAGCTGCAGTCCTATGACTTAGGAACCAGGAATTAGAAAAAAAAAGAATCTAAAATCAGTGAAATTCCATCATCCCATGGAAGCAATGCTACTTAAAAACCAGATTGTAGGGCTGGAGAGATGGCTCAGCGGTTAAGAGCACTGGCTGCTCTTCCAGAGGTCATGAGTTCAATTCCCAGCAACCACATGGTGGCTCACAACCATCCATAATGAAATCTGGTGCCCTCTTCTGGCCTGCAGATATACCTGCAGACAGAACACTGTATACATAATAAATAAATCTTTAAAACAAACAAAAAAAACAGATTGTAGGGGTTAGATAAATTAGATTTAGAAAATATATAGGGGTTTCTGATACTGTCTCTTAATTCGGGGCATGAAGAGCATTATCAGCATGTGGACTAAAAACAGGAGACTCAATAGACTGAAAAACAAGGTTGAAGTCAGGAAAACAGGAAAGACTTAATGGACTTGAAACAAAGTATCTGGTCTGACATTGTTTTCAGCTGCTAAGTGGGCGGAGCCCAAATTAAGCTGAAACAGAGTTCCTCCTATTTAAGGACAGTGCATGGAGCCCAGAAAAAGAAGAGGCCCCTGATGCTAGAGGGCTCCAAGAGTCCTGCTGAAAAAAGGGCTGGCCATTGATGGCCAGCTCTCTCCCTGAAGCAGAAAGAAGCCGGTGAGCAAAGAAAGCCTGAGCAAGACACCAAAAGGCCAAGGACTGGACCCTGTGGCTCAGCTTTTGCCTAGAGCTGTCCGATCAGTGGCCTAGGGGAAACTGTGCCTGGCTTTAAGGACTGAGGCAGAGCAGCTGAGTTCCTGATTCAAAAGAAGTAAGTTGGCCTGCAGACGGCTGGGGTCTCCCACAGAGAAGAAAGCATGAAGCCTTATTTAAGGTGAGACTGCAATAACCAACTTACCCTGACGAACCTGCATCTGAGAAATCCAGAAAAAGGACTGCTAAGTGCGTTAGAGAATCTACAACAAAGACTGTGTTCCTGACGACTGAGGACCTGCCCCAGAGACTGTATCATTCTAAAAGGTTAGAAAAATAATTATCAATAGGTTTAGTGGATAGGTTAAAGGGGTTGTAGGATTTTATAGGATTAATAGTTAAATTGTTGGTGTTTGTTATAAGTGAATTTAGTAATAAATAAGTGTTAAATAATAATTTAAAAGTTCGGTTACACCAGATCTGTTCATTCAGAATGAGTTTTTCTTTTAAAAGTCAGGTTTGTGGGTTTTGTATAATTTGATGGAGGATGGGGAAACTCAAATGTCAGAATTTGAATCATCTCCTGTTTGCGTTTTGGGCATGTAGGCTTCCTAAAAGCACGTCAGCATTGCAGCATCAGGTGGTTAGACACCAAGAATTGGTGTCACTGTCACACATAAGCTACCTCTATCTACTGCTGGCTTATATTTGTGTTATAAAAATGTACGAGGGTCTGGAGAGATGGCTCCGTGGTTAAGAGCACTGGCCGCTCTTCAGGGGACCTGGAGTTCAATTCCCAGCACCCACATGGCAGCTCAGTGCTCTGTATGTGATCTGACGTTTTCTGGCCTCTGGATAGCAAAAGTACCTACCAACTAGTTAAATAGTTAATCATCTGAAGAGGTGGTTCTCAAGAGTAGCCAGTAAGTGTGCTTAGGTGTTTAATGTCCTTATCCAAGGACCTGCAAATCAAAACTAAGATCCCATCTCATGTCTGAAACCTTCCTTTCCTACTAACAGAAGAACCTCAACCCAGGCAGCCAACCAAAACCTACCTACTATGTTTCCCGCCCTCACTGCCCCCTGCTGGCGTACAGACGCAGCTCATGCTTAGCCCTGTAAAACCCTCAAAGGTCTCTCCACCAGCAGTTCCATCAGAAGCTCAATGGTCTTTATAAACATCAGTTCCCAAAATGGACATTAAAAGCCCTCACAGGCTCAGGCTCACCCTTCAGCATGGCTGAAACAAATGTTTGTAGGCACGCCAAAACAGAAAACTAAGACAAAACTGGTTGGGATTGGGGGTGGAACTGTAAGGACACCTCCATGTTTATTTCACTGCCATATCAGTGCTTGCAGCCACTCAGAGTTTTCAGTGTCCACACACATCTCAGAAACCCTTAAGTTTGCCTTGGCCTTGACACAAGGCAGGATGGCACAATCTACCTTTCATCAGGGTTAATAGCACAGGATGATTTATCTCTAATACGAGAGCCCTGTTTGGTAAGAGGAAGCCCCAAGTCCCATTCTGTATGTTAAGTTGCCCAGAAGTAGGAAGAGGATCTTTACAAAGTGGGTCTGAATTGAAAGTGACTTGAGAATTCATTGAGAATCCTTTCATTGAACGGCAGAGTCACAGCCCTGGGGAGGGCGATAGCCCCTCCCACCAACGCTGAGGCTTGCTGGAATAGCTAGAACTTCGCACTAGAGTGTGAAATCACTGAAAAGCAATGTCGGGCAGGTATAAGTAGCTCAGAAGCTTCTGGGGGCAGAATACCTAACATCAAAAGAAAATGTTATTTCCTTTCCAAACAAATTCTGGGGGCATTTTTACATCGAGGGACTTCCCTGCTGCTTTGTCTTTAAAACTTCTCATGAGTTTCTTTAAACCTTTACAAAAGCCTTTATATTGCAGAAAAACAGTATCATTTTCCTTGAAAGCTGTATTCCTCCCCAACTCTCCAGCCCTGCCCCTGCTTTCATCCCTCATGCCCTCCAAGGGCCACCAGAGATATTTGGGGTAGATCTAGCCCTGGTATAATCACACAGCTGCAGGCCACAAGGCTTTCACGTTGACTCATCTCCTAGGCTAGCCCAGTACTTATGTCTGACTCTGTCCGTTCCCAGCTACCCCATATTTAGTACTGAAAGTTTCTAAAATAATTGAGCATCTGGGATGCTTAGTATGAGGGCAGTGTGTGTGTGCCAGCCATCTTGGGTGGCAAGGCATCAGGGCAGGACCAGAGTAGCTACCATCTATCCTCTGTGCCCCCTCAATACATGCTCACACCTACAAAGGACCTACCCTAATAGCAAAGTAGAGGACTCACCATTCCCAGTTCAAGACTCATCAGTGGTATAGAAACACTCGATAGGGCCTTGTTTTAACTCATCCCTGAGATTCAGTTCTGCTAATTTCTCTGTCAACTGCTTGACTTGGCAGAGTGCAAGCTTTGTTTCAATCCTAACGGTCTCTCTTTTTCACCCAATGTTTGGCTGTGAGAATGGCACCAGGTACCATGAACTGCGGTGGTCAAGTCTTGAAGATTCCTGGATGAGGTATCTGTAGATTCCCAATACATCTAACCAGCTTCTATGCGCAAGGGAAATAGTCTCCTGGAAGGGAGAAGTAGAGCTCGAAGCAGAACAGTTGGCGACAAGTGTACCTGGCGATGAGACTGCCAAGCAATGCAGCAGACCCCGTGGCTCACAACCAACTGTAGCTCCAGTTCCAGGGAATCCAATGCCTGGCCTCCCTCCGTGGGTACCAGGCACACATGACTCAACATACATAAAAGCCCCCACAAAGTACCCATAATAAGCCCTCAAAACTAATAACCATAGAACTCAATGTTCACACGTCCTGTGCTAACCTTTATTGTTGCTCTGATAAGCTATCTGACAAGGATTTGTCGTGGGCTCCCTGTTTGAGATGGTACCGTCCACCACAGCCCAAGAAAGTGTGATGGAGTGCGCAGAGGTAGGAGTGGGGTTGGTCTGTGAACCTCAAGATCCATCCCTGTGGCCTGCACCCACCAGCTAAATGCTATGTCCAGAAGGTTCCACAGCTTTCCAAGACAATGCCACTAGCTGGAGACCCAAGGGCTGACTGACGTACATGAGCCTCTGAGGGACATTTCACATTCAAACGGTAGCACATAATCAAAGAGAAGGTGACTTCCAAACTGAAAATGACAGCAACAACAAATCTGACTAGAACTATAAGATTAGATAGAGATTTTAAAAACAGCTGAGAAAAAGTTGGGGAAAATATTTTAATCAAATGTGATCATTGTGATTTATCCTAAATAAATAGTTTATGAAAATTAATAGAAAATATATATGATGATTCATAGGGACATGACTACCTGAATATCACAAACTGTAAGAAAAGCACCAAAACCACTGAAATGTCTGAATTTAAGTCCTTAAAAAATTAAGCAATATTTTTAAAATGTGGATTTAGCCAGGAGTGGTGGCACACACCTTTAATCCCAGCACTCAGGAGGCACAGGCAGGTGGATCTCTGTGAGTTCAAGGCTAGCCTGATCTACAGAGCTAGTTTCAGGATAGCCAGGGCTACACAAACCTTGTCTCAAAAAAAAAAGTAGACGAGAACAGCAGACAATAAACCAGCAACATTCTAATGACAAATATGGCTGAAACTGTAAAATCTGCAAACAACATGGCATAAAATATTTTTTTAAAAACCAAAAATCTGAGAGTAATGGGAATAGTGGACACTTTATCTTTGGAAACATCCTTCTCTGGATGAAAAGAATTCACCAACCTTAAGTATGAGTGTGTCAAAGAGCTAAATCTGAACAACAACAACAAAAAAAGAGCTAAATCTGGGGTGACTTTCATGAGGCTTTGTAATGAAAAGGTCAAGAACAATTTTCAAAAAAATTTCTTGAAGATTATAATTATTTGTACAGAAAAATGAACAGAAGTGGGAATTTTTGTAATACCTTAAATACAGTCTATGTAGGGGCAGAAAGAAAAAAAAAAGCCCAAGAGCAACTGAGATTAAATGTTGTAAACATTAATTATTCTTCCTTCCTCCCAAAGACAATACAGTACCTGGAGAGGGCAGGATGGACCACCAAACAGTCAGCGCAGTGGCTTTCATGGTACAAAAGGAGGAGGGCTGTGAGGGACAGTGTCAGAGAAGGCCCCAGGAGTAGGATGGAAAAAGAGCCGGCCACGTCTCCTTTGCCTCTGCACACAGGCTGAGAAGGACCGGTGTGCCAACTGGCTAACCTGTTTGTAATCCTGTGGTGAGCAGTTGGCCACCCCTCACAAAGCAGCCTGGGCACCACACAAGTCCACACCCGGGGCTCTGGCCTTGGCTCTGGCCTTGGCTGCTTTCTCCTCTCCAAACCTCGAGAAAGCCACTGTGTTTGTTCTTCTCCTTCTCCCGCAGAGAAAATCCACCACATGTGCTCAAGCAGATTTACTTCCCTTGGGTATGAGAACACAACCAGGAAGCACAAATCTGTTTTTCAGTTAAACAACCTACTTCTGCTTCCCCTCTGCCCCCCCCCCCCTCCCCTCTTGGCAGCTGTCCCTATTCTGCCCTCTCTCTCAGGTGGTTTCTGTTCATCTCTAGCTTTTATGATCATTTATGCTCTCTGAGCTCTAGACTGAGATGTACTCAGTGGGAGTGGTAAAAATCCAGCAGCACTAGGCCTGGCCTCAATTGTCTAAGGCTCCTCTGTCGCACTAGTCTTCCAGGGAAGGAGGTTGTAACCCCTTTGGCCAACCAGGAGATACGCACGGCTCACCAGCACCATGTGGGTAGAGAGCCTTTTGGAAAAAGCCCCAAGCCTATCGCTGGGGTGCCCACAAAGAGATTAGCCAGGGTTACTCCCTGGCCTCTTGCCCACTTTTTCCCAGCTTGTAATTGGCATGAGAAATACTTTTTTTAAAAAAGTTTAATGCAGCCGGGCGTGGTGGCGCACGCCTTTAATCCCAGCACTCGGGAGGCAGAGGCAGGCGGATCTCTGTGAGTTCGAGGCCAGCCTGGTCTACAAAGCGAGTCCAGGACAGCCAAGGATACACAGGGAAACCCTGTCTCGAAAAACCAAAAAAAAAAAAAAAAAAAAAAAAGTTTAATGCTTCTTTGGTGCATGCATGTTTGTGTGTGGGCATGTGTGTTATGGCACACATGTGATCAGAAGACAACCTCCAGAGATAGGTTCTTTCCTTCTACTTTGTAGGTTAGGGGACTGAACTCGGGTCCTCAGGCTTGGTGGCAAGCACCTTCACCTACTGAATCATCTCACCAGCCCAAGAAAAACAAATTCTTGGCAGGAACAGACTAGACAGGTACCTCAAGCCCTGCATGCTTGATTTAATGGGTAGGTTTGGCAGGATGGAGGCAGGTGAGGAGGATTAATCCCACCCCGGTCCTTTGTCCTTACAGAAAGGCAATTTGGCTACAGTCTCCATCTTAGCTTAAAACTCTGTGCGAACTGGATTTGTACAGAAAAGCAAAAACGCCTAGCCTCATCCCATCTTCCTACTTTTGCTGGGCACCTCCATATATTAAAGGGAACTCAGCCCAGAGGGATCCTATGGCCCAGTTAGCCCAAAACAGTACTGTTTTTTTGGCAATGCCAATCAATGTCAAGCGAGGCACATCCACAAAACTGCCCTTCGATGCTCTCTGGTCCTTTAATTACAGAGACAACTTCCATCCTGTTCCTAAGAAGAGAAATCCCAGGTCTCCCTCCAGCCCTCTTCTGAGTGGAGACCTGTGCTGTCATATCTCTTGACATTTCCTCTTTCTGTCCCTACTGCCAATAACTATGTCAGGGGCTGGAATGTTGCTCAGTGGCTGAGCATTTGCCTAATGAGGGTGAGACCTTACCCCCTGCAAAATAAAATAATCATCTATTTCGGTTACAAATACAACAGCCTCTTGTGGTGTCTCCCTGACTCGAGCCTTCCTCCTCACTGGCCCACCGTCCTGCCCAGGCCTTTTCAAGTAAGACTGATGTCCATGGCCCTTCAGGATCAGGCCACAGTGTCCTTGTCAGCTTCTCGTCCAGCCACCTGCACTCCTTCCCTAGGCTCCTGCAGCCTGCCTGTCTTCCTACTTGTCTCGATGTACTTGCTTTTTTATCCCTTCCTTGGCTGGCTCATCCTCTCTGTTCCACCATTCTTTTTGACCTGTATCCACTTCCTAGAACCCACCTGAAGTGTCTTTTCCCACCAGATGCGTGGCTTCTGCTTCTAAGCTCCAAGTGGACTTTGTTTTAAACATATACCACAGTTTGACTGATGGCACACTGGCCATTGCACACATGACCTGTGTCTCTCACCGCCTGAGGTCAAGAATGCATTTCTTGCAATGCAAAAAAAAAAAAAAAAAGACAAAAACAAAAATAGTATCTGCTACATGGAGAGGCCACTGTTAATGGAATGGGAACAAACAAAACTGACACCCCACTGGAATTTCTGACACCAGATTGCTCAGTGCCTCACTCACTGACTCTGGGAAGGTACACCACTGTTAACATTAGTTCCAGCACAGCCTGTCAAGGGAAGTGTGTGAAGAATGTGTGTCTCTTCCTTGAAGAGAAAGCATGTTTTTCTGCACTCACCCTCCTCAGTCTTGCCATCCCATGCAAGCTCAGATATCCTGCACACCCTTATCCACCAACCCTCTACTTCTCATCAGTTCGCAAGGGGTCTCTGAGCTCCTGTCTCATGATTTAGAATAGCAAATCTGTTGTATTGTTAGGGGCCATTTTGTGTCGTCTTTTATCTAGAGGTTATGACCCTATCTGACTTATCAGTAAGGTTTTAAAGGATGGAGAAGGAGACAAAGGCTTAACCCAGGGGCCTGGCCCTTTCCATCTCTAGCTTTAACACCTTCCACAGGGCTCCATGAGGACTGGACCAGGACAGAGATGCCACTCCAGGTGACACATCTAGTCCTCCATCTCAGGAAGCTAATTAGTCCAGGAACTCTGGTAGCAGTTCTTGATCAGGAGCTAAGGGAGGCTCCCCAACCTCCAGACCCCCTTGCGGGCTATGAGGCAGAGCAAATTAGAGAAGGAAGCTGAGGCACTGCGCCTCCCACCCCCAGAAGCCCTCATGCCTGGTCTGCCTCCTCCCCTCTAAAACCTAAAAAGAACAGGAGTACCTGGTGAGAGCTGAGAACAGATTAGGGCTCTGTGGAATCTACTGTACCAGACAGAAGATCCCCACTCCCCCGCCCCAAGTAACGGGCCAAATGCCCAGAAGTGATGAGCCACCAACTCTTAGTGGCCGCACATCTACCATCCCTAAGGACATCTCGCAGTACCCGGTTATGAAGGCCCCCTCTGCCTTTCCCTTCCGGGCCAGTCCCAACTTGGAGGCCACCATTTCCACCACAGAGGCCTGCCCCTCCCGGCACACACTCTCCTCACCCTCCACCTTCCTGCTCACCCCTTCACCTCGGTCTGGGGTGGCAGGAAGGGAGGTGCTGGGCACCGGTGGTGAAAAGCAAACCCCCTCTTGCTCAGAGAGAGCTGCACTGTTCCGCGGTGCACGCAGGCCCGGTGACCCCGGCCATGAACTCCACCGAGCCCTGGAGCCCCAGCTGGGACACGACGTCCTGGGACTATTCAGGATCAGGCTCCCTGGACCAAATGGAGCTGTGCCCAGCCTGGGACCTGCCATACGGCCACGCCATCATCCCCGCGCTCTACCTGGCGGCCTTCGCCGTGGGCCTGCCGGGCAACGCCTTCGTGATGTGGCTGCTGACCGGGCATCGGGGGCCGCGGCGGCTGGTGGACACGTTCGTGCTGCACCTGGCGGCCGCCGACCTGGGCTTCGTGCTCACGCTGCCTCTCTGGGCGGTGGCGGAGGCGCGTGGCGGCCTCTGGCCCTTCGGCGACGGCCTGTGCAAGCTCAGCAGCTTCGCGCTGGCGGCCACGCGCTGCGCCGGCGCGCTGCTGCTGGCGGGCATGAGCGTGGACCGCTACCTGGCCGTGGGCCGGCCGCTGGGCGCCCGCCCGCTGCGCACCCCGCTCTGCGTGCGAGCCGCGTGCTGCGGCGCCTGGGCTGCGGCGTTCCCGGCCGGCCTGCCCGCCTTGCTGTACCGCGGGCTGCAGCCGAGCCTGGACGGCGTGGGCAGCCAGTGCGGGGAGGAGCCCTCGGATGCCCTCCAGGGTTTCGGCCTGCTGCTGCTGCTGCTGACCTTCGCGCTGCCGCTGGCTGTCACCCTGACCTGCTACTGTCGCGTGTCGCGCCGCCTCCGGCGCTTGGGAAGAGCCCGGGGCAACTCGCTGCGCATCATCTTCGCGGTGGAGAGCGTCTTCGTGGGCTCCTGGCTGCCCTTCGGCGTCCTGCGCGCCGTCTTCCACCTGGCGCGGCTCCGGGCGCTGCCTCTGCCCTGCTCGCTGCTGCTGGCGCTGCGCTGGGGTCTGGCCGTCACCACCTGCCTGGCTTTTGTCAGCAGCTGTGCGAACCCGGTCATCTACCTCCTGCTGGACCGCTCGTTCCGCGCCCGGGCTCGGTTCGGGGTGTGCACTCGCGCCGGGCGCCTGGTGCGCAGGATCAGCTCGGCCTCCTCGCTCTCCAGGGACGACAGCTCGGTGTTCTGAGGCCGGTCCCCAAAAGCGAACTCTGCCTCGGTTGCCTTGTAGCCTCCCCGGGGCGGCACAGGTGGAGCGGCCGCCAAGCTCCAAGACTCCCTGTTCTGTCAGACTGAAAGGGGTGGGGAAGGGTAGGGGTGTTTCCTTAATTTTTCCCAGGGCAAGAAAGGCTGTAGACACCGATCTGGAGAAGCGTGGGTTCACCTAATAGATGGGGGGAGGATGGGTACCCTTCCGTGTTTCATTCTGTGTAACTCAGCCCAAACATCCAACCCAGACTCTCAAAGGTCCTTCTTATCCCCGACTGTTCTTGCCCCTCAAATGTCTTTGTCCTCTGAGAAATTTCTTCTGCGTGTCAGAGCCCTCTAGCAATGCCACCTCAAAGACGTTCTGTTGTACAACGAGAGGAGCAACAGCCCTCTCCCTCTGGTCATGGCTGTGTGGCCTGTATCCTTTCTCATCTTCGATCTGGGTTTTTTCAAAGGCTCACCAAAGATGTGGGAGCCAATCCCAGTGTGAGCTTCCCAATTTGGTCCTTCCACCTGTTCCCCCTCACAGTAGTACCTCCCCTGGTGTGGTGGGCCTTTTCTGTTCTGGAGACGCTGTGGGACTCACCCTGGAAGTTGTTCCGGCCTTCCTTCTGAATACTGGGATCTGAAACTTTTCATTGGGTGTACAGATTTCCCCTCACTCAGCCAGGGACCCCAGGTTCTTCTCTGAGTTCACATCGCAATAAAAACTTTTGTTAGCCCTAGTTGGCAACCCAGTCTTGACTTGAACAGTGAGAGTGAAATGGGTGTCAGAAGGGTGTGTCACACAGTCAGACCAAACTCAACTCAGTAGTTTAGGCACTTGAGGGGAGGACCAGCCTCACCTGAGAGTGTGGTACCCTCAGGATGGCAGAGAATTAGTTTTTTAAAGGACATTTCACATCTTGAAGGTTGCAAGAGGAAAGGGGAAAAACGAGGAAGGTCTACAAGATTTGCCTGCCGGTGTCATTTCAAAGAAGAGATGTGTAATTTTGATTTTTGAATATGGTGCAGCCTCCCCTTTGCCACCCCTTTGCCCCATGCTCTGGGAGCCCTTCCAGTACAAATGTCTGGAATTAACCATTTCAGACTCTGGTTCATCCTTCTGGAAGGCTTAGAAAGTAAATGTTTTTATTTGAGAGAATTTGGCCTAGAAACATTTTGATCAGCAAGGGAAAGGGATTCACTGATGGGATGCTCTCCAGAACCCCATCCTAGCCAGATCGTGGATCACAGAGTTACCTGCCCAGACCGGTGTTCAGTGCTATATGGGGTCTGAAGATGGGCATTCTCTTAAGTTGTTCCACCTCCCCTCTCCTTGCCTAGCACCACTGCATTCTCGCTAGCAATTGAGACTATTGGTTGGGAGTATATCTGGCCTCACAGTCCACCTTGACCCCATCTCACAGCTGCTGTTGTCCAAAAGAACATCTCTGCCTGTCCCCCTAGGTGTCTCTTGGGCCAGCAAGATTCACCAGATGCCTTCAAATCTAAGAGCTCATCTGTAGCACAGTTCTTTCTACCCTCACCATTGCTGCCTGAGGAGAAGACCCCAGGGGTTCTGGGACAGGGTGCTGACCCTCAGCAAGGTGTGTGTGGCTTTAAGACTGAAGCTTACAGAGCAGGCGTTGCCTGGGCTGCTGAAACAGAGATCCCTTCCAAGTTCATCTCCACTTTCTCAGCTGAGCTCCCTGAAGACAGGCAGACAGACAGACAGACAGACAGACAGACAGTGGGCTCCTCAAGCATAGATCTATGCACAGTGTGAAGGACGGTTCCCTCTCTTGGGGTTTAGCCCTCAACTGGGCTCTCATGTGCTCCTTGGAAATCTTCCCTCATTCTGTGAAGAAGGAGCTCCCACTTCCTGATGAGGAGGCAGGCATGGATGCAGGAGCTAAGAATAGGCTGTGGGGGGAGAACAAACTAAAATCTTTTAGCAAGCAGTTAGTCCATCTTCATCGAGAATTTTAAAGATGTGCATATTCACCCCCTCAATTGTCCATAGTCTTTGACCTTATCATCTTCTACTCCCTCCTAATTCAATCATCCTAAACAATGAAAGCTGGATTACTGAGTAAGAGAAGTTTTTTGTTTGTTTGTTTTTGTTTGTTGTTTCCTGTTTTGTTTTTTTTTTTTTGAGACAGGGTTTCTCTGTGTATCCTGGGCTGTCCTGGACTCACTTTGTAGACCAGGCTGGCCTTGAACTCACAGAGATCTGCCTGCCTCTGGCTCCCTAGTGCTGGGATTAAAGCCGGGCAATTACAGACAGCTGTGACTAAAATGCAAATTTTAAGATGTCATTCAAGGAGAAATGTAGTAGAAGTTTTGATTTCTTTGAAAACACGGTTGTGACATGAAGAGCAACAGAACCAACCAACCCAGAGCAAGCAGGAGCTTTTAGCCCTGCCTTACCTAGTAGGATGCCACAACTGCCGCCGATTTGTGTGCTTCGCCTTGCTGCTGTTCGGCTGCACTGCTGGAATCCTGGCTATGAGGAGCGGAGTCACCCCCCAGGAGCTGTGTCTAGAGAGGTCTACATTTCCTGTCCCTCCGAAACCTACTCACCTTTTTTCTCCCATACCTTGGGTTAGAAGGGAGGTAGGGATATTAATATAACAAATAGTTTTAAAGTATGCCTTCAGAGAAATCAGGAAATGTTGATGGTAAGTTTCCAAGAGAAAGAAAGTAAAATTTAATCAGTTAAATAACTTTCTCATGGTTTGATTCTAAGGATGTGAAGTTGTCAGCGCTGGTTTTAGTAGAGGGAAAACATTACATATCTCTTAGTTACTTTTTTTTTTTTTGGTTTTTCGAGACAGGGTTTTTCTGAATATCTCTGGCTGTCCTGGACTCGCTTTGTAGACCAGGCTGGCCTCGAACTCACAAAGATCCGCCTGCCTCTGCCTCCCAAGTGCTGGGATTAAAGGCGTGCGCCACCACCGCCCGGCTCTTAGTTACATTTTTATTGCTGTGATATCACACTATGACCAAAAACAATTTGGGGAGGAATGGGTTGATTTCAGCGTACAGTTCCACATCACAGTCCATCACTGAGGGAAGTCAGGGCCACAATTCAAAACAGGGTAGTAACCCAGGCCTGAGCTGATGGTTTGGTCCTCATGTCTTGCTCAGTCTAATTTCTTATACCATCTTGGGCCACCAGAGGTATCATCACCCACAGTGGGCTGGGCCCACTCAACTAAGATTCTTTTTTCCCAAACGACCCTAGCGTATATCAAGTTGCTATAAAATTAGGCAGCACAGTCTCCTTTGGATCAACACTGTCTTTTGTTCTTTCTTATCCCTGGTGGGTTAGGTACAATAGGTAAGATCTTTTCTCCTGCTTTTCACTAATAGAATACCAGGCATTTTATTTACTTGCTTATTTCCCTGTCTCATCAGAATATGCACTCCATGGCTACAGGGAATTTTGTCATTTGATTTCATGCTGTGTCCCCAGTGCCTAGAGCAGTGTCCCCATGCTCCAGGTGTTACCTACTGCTAAATGAACAAGGACTGTGTCATCATGTGAGATAATGTGAAGACTGAAAGAAATGATGCTGCATTCTATGTGTGATAGTAGTTACACTGTATTAAAGGGCTCAGAAAAAGGCTAGAAGAAAATGCAATAAATGTGAACAGTGATTGTGATAGAACAGGAGAAATCTAGACCCTTTCCCCTGCATTTCTTTTGAAAAATGTTTATAGACATTTTAGGGCCATTAGTGAGTGCTCCTGATACAAAGAAACTAAAATTAGACCAGGATCCGCTCCCGCTCCCCCATGGTCATATTCAGTTGCTTGTCCCTGGGCCCCTCACCTAGGCTTCTCAACTGAGGCTGGTGCTGATCATATCTGCTCTGCTCTATCACATATCAAAGGAAATGATGCTCTTGAAAGTGTTATGTATGTGGTGGTATTTCAGACAGATGTGCCCTAAGAGCGCCTCCTCAGGGTTATCGTGTTCTGGGGACTGATCTCCCTCCCTGTCTTGTTACTGTGGAGAGACCTGTGGGGCAGGCCTGGGATCAAAAAGGTCAACATCTGGCCTGAGGTGGTAACTCAGCAATAGAGAGAGCCCTTACCTAACAGGTAAAAAGCTAGCTCAGTCTTGGGGTCAGGGTGGAGGGAGTGGGGGAAACCAGGGCAGGGAGGGAAGGGGAGAGAGAGAGAAGAGAGGGGAAACTCCATGCCCAGGCAAAGCCTGGCATATCGCCTGTGTCGTTCTTAATTTGCCTCTTGTGACTAATTCTGACCTTTCTCCTCACCTCCCTTGACCCCAGGGGACTATTCTCAGGGCACAGTGTGGGAACTGGGGCCCAGACTGATGAGTGATTTGGGGAGTTCAGAAGGCTGGCAGAGCCAGCATTTGTGATATGACTCAGCTCCCCTCCCCACAGAGGTTAGAAGGACCCTGGACACTGTAAAGGCATCTCATTTGTGGGATTTTATCAGGTCTAGGTCCCTGCCCTCCCTTGGCTGGGAAGCCTGCAGGAAATTATATACTCCACCTGATCCCCAGACTCAGCAAACTGGGACAACGAACGACCAGACCAGGAAATTCTGGTAACTTGGAGGGGAGGACAAAGCAAAAATGTGAAATTACCCTCCCTCCTTTATCGTCAACATCAGAAAGAATCTACACATTTGTACTATTCCACCTAAGACTTACACTTACAAAAATGTCACAAGATTTTAGCACTACTGGCTAGTTTTGTCCATTCAAACCAACCCCCCCCCAAAAAAAAATCTGATAGGTGTGCCCTGCATTTCTGGATTATGGTTTGTTTCGGATGTAGTCAAGTTGCCAACCAAAAGCAGCCATCACAGAATTGATGCCTAATACTGAAAACATGCTCAAAACCCAAGACTGAGTAAGTCACGGACCCCACGAGAGGACCTACTGAACGTGTCTCTAAGTGATCGTGTTGTCATCGAACTCTCTTCTTAATACTTAGGTTTAATAATATAATATGTAGATTTGTGCTGCTTTCATCTTTGTCAGGGAAATTCTTGTTGCAGTGGGTGATAGTTAATACAAAGTCATTACTGTTTAAAGGGCTGAGAAAACAACAGCAAAGAAGCTGGGAGGTGGTGGCACACACGCATGTAACCCCAGCACTCGGGAGGCAGAGGCAGGCGGACCTCTGACTTCAAGGCCAGCCTGGTCTACAGAGAGAGTTCCAGGATGGCCGGGGCTGCACAGAGAAACTTTGCCTTGAGAAAGTGCTGAGACTAAATGACTGTGTACCCAGCCGTAGGTGGGACATTTATTTCAACCCTCTCTAGGGAGGATCACAGACCACCAAGAGGAGTGGAGAATGGAAGAGCCAGAGGATAGGAGGAGTGCTGGGACACACTGGCCTCTGGACACGACATGGCTGTTGCATACACAAATTGGTAACAGCTGTGGTTACCTGCCCACGATTAAGTCAGTTAAAGATTCCAGCATGGTAGGGGTAGGGCCTGCAGTGGCTGCCCCACTAACTGGGGAGCTGTTGCCAGTCAACAGCTGCTAGGGAGAGTCACTTTTCTTGGGGAGGTAGCTGCTGCTCCTGTAGCCTTGCTTCAGTGCATGACTCCACACGCCCATCTGTGGACGGACGGACAGGCAGCACCGACTAGACTCAGTGCGTTATAAAGAAGAGGGCGTGAAGTTAAGAGACAGATGTGTTGGGAGGCTCCAGAGAGAACCGGAGGAGGGGGTAGGGCTGGATATAATTAGGATGCATTATAAATGTATATAAAATTTTCAGAGAATAAGAAATACAAAAAAGGGAAAATATGAAGAACATGAAAAGACATATCATTCTATCATAAACTGCTTACAGAGTACATTTGTCTTTTTCTTAAGATTTATTTTTATCTTACGTGTATGTGTTTATATCTGTGTGTGTGCCACATGTGTGTAGGTGCCCAGAGACCAGAAGAGGGAGTTGAAAAAGCAGTTGTGAGCTGTCTGATGTGGGTATTTGGAACCAAATTCTGCAAGAACAGCAAGTGCTCTTAACTACTGAGCCATCTCTCCAGCCCTGAGTGTATTTCCACATAAATAAAAATATACATATATACATAGTTAGTTATAGAAAAGAACTAACATATATAGCTATTTTTATACATAAGTTGGGGCAAATTTATATAGACTGCAATGAGTCTGTTGTGCTTATAAGAATGTATAGTTTCTGGATCAAGCTAGGTATTTATTAGTTATTTGTTAAAACAGGTGCCTGTGTGTACATGCACGTATGCATTTGTGTGTGTGTGTGCACAAAACAATGCTAGGGCTTGAACCAAGGCCTTCACCATTGCTAGGTGAGTTCTCGCCCCTCAAACTACAGTCTTGAGCTGCTACGATATGTAATACACACTATAGTCCAGGCTTGTCTTGAAATCATGACTCTCCTACATCTGTCTCACCGCTGGGATTACAGTCATGAGCCTATGTGTGGTTTGTAGTTCGCTTTTCTTATGTAACAACACTGTATTTTATTCTGCTCTCTAATACTGCTTTAACACACATGCCTTTAAAGTTACATCACACTACAAATGCAACCTTTTCAATTTAACTAAACTTTTACTTTTATTTTTTTATTTTTATTTTTTTGTTTTTGAGATAAGGTCTCTGTGTAGCCAAGGTTCCCCTGGAAGTCATCATGTAGCTCAGGCTGGCCTTCAACTCATGATCCTCCTGCCTCAGCTTCCCTGGTGTTGCAGGGATGTGCTACCATGCCCAGCTACTTTTTCAAGTTTTACTCATATAATTTAACCTAACAATAAGCAATCCTTGCACAAAATTATTTATTCCCAGAAGCCAGGATGAGGCATAAGGTCACTCTGAGTTAATACAGTAAGACCCATATGCTGGGGTTTTAGTATATCCCCGAACCTGACCCTTAGAGAGTCTGAGCAGCATGAGATTTGTGGGGGCTGGGGGGTGAGGGTTGTGGTTTGACCCAGGGAGATGTGATAGACTGGGGGTGGGGGGTGACTCATACTAGCTTTCCTGACTGAACTCCATGCTGTGGGCACTCCCCATTTCCATTCTACACGCCTGCTGCAAATAAATCTAAAACATGCAGGCACACCTGGTTGGGGACCCCCTTACTCTAGATTCTGGGTCATGAAGTCACAGTACAGTGTGTGACTAGATTACCAGATCAAAATCAACCCTCCTCCCTGCCTCCCCTTCCCTCTTTCCTCAAGCCTCCACCTCTAAAATTATTATCACTATAAGCAAATCTGTGCTAGTAAAAGTGAACTAAAACTCAAGACCCTCTGCTCTAATTGCAGGAACGTTCCCATTTGGGCATCTTTACAAACCTTCCAAGTGTGCTCATGCACCACGTTGATGTGTTTGTGTGCAGTTTGCCTTTTTCTTCTTAGGTTTATTTTGTTGTTGTATGTGTATGGTGTTTTGCCTGCATGTATGTGGATGCACCGTGTATGTATGCCTGCTGCCTGAGGAGTTCAGAACAGGGCGTCCGATCTGGAGCTAGAGTTACAGATGGTTGTAAGCTGCCATGAGGGTGCTGGGATTTGAACTCGGATCCTCTGCAAGAGCAGCCAGTGCTTTTTTTTTAACTTTTTTTTTTTTTTAAAGATTTATTTATTACGCATACAGTGTTCTGTCTGCAGATATATCTGCAGGCCAGAAGAGGGCACCAGATTTCATCATAGATGGTTGTGAGCCACCATGTGGTTGCTGGGAATTGAACTCATGACCTCTGGAAGAGCAGCCAGTGCTCTTAACCGCTGAGCCATCTCTCCAGCCCAGCAGCCAGTGCTCTTAACTGCTGAACCACCTCTCCAGCTGTGTTCAGCCTTTTCTTCTGCACCGCACTCTCTACTTTTTTTTTTCTGTCTCAATGTAGATTTCAGAACTGTCACTTTGAAGACTTCATTCTGTGGATAGTATGACTAGCCACCCCTCCTTCTCTAGATGTTGAAATTATTCGGGAAATTTAGCTCTTATAACCACGCTGACATGAGTATCTCTCCCTTCCGGTTGGGGAATGACTTGAAACATTTTTTGTCAAAAGTGAACAGACATTTCTGGACTGACCCTCTTCTGGGCTCTTCCTCTTTGCTGGCCTGTGTGACCGATTCACCCAGAAGACAGAACTCTCAGCAGCAGTGACTGTAGACTGGTGAAAAGATATCACAAAGGCTCTTTGAAAAGTAGCGTGGGGCACTAACAGGAGCAGGGCTGACACTCACAACTGCTGCTGCCGCTGTCTGGGCTCAAGCCCTAACTCTGCCTCACACAGTCTTTGTGACTTTGGCTAAATTAGCCCTTCTCTTCCATCTCATGGTCCTCGTGTGTAAATCAGAGATAACCTGTATCTTATAGGGTAGATGAAAGGGTTAAATGTGTTAGTATGTGGAGAATTTAGAATGACCCGGAACATAGTAAGCATTGTATGTGCTATAATTACTTGTAGTAAAATAAACAACAAAATATTTGCTGAGAGGCATTGAATGCTACTGTGGTTCTGGATATCACCTCTCCAATGAGAATGAAACTCTTATCTTGTAATTCCATGTTCCAGTAAGCAAGGCCATGGGGCTGCTGAAGCAACAGACTCCCAGTTCTAGAGGACAACAGTTCATCAGAGTCTCCATCCCGCTCACAAAAAGACAGAAAATGTGCAGTGAGTGGTATATAGAGGAGAGGAGAATAAAAGTCTGCTGTCCAAAAAAATCCCACTGAAAGTAAAACTTATGTGATGAATTCTGTGCTTGTGAATTGGTCTCCTTTGTGTTTCCTGGGTTTCTAGAGAGTGACTGGTCAGTGTGTCCCCAGGATAAAGGTCCTTGAGTAGACTAAGGACACTTTGTCACCCTGCTCAAAATTTCCAGTTCCAGGAGCCTTGAGAGAGACAGCTCAGCCGTTAAGAGCCCTCACTGTTCTTGCAGAAGACCCAAGTTCCATTCTCAGCACCCACTTGGTGACTAAAGGCAGCTCAGGACCATCTGTAACTCTAGTGGCAGGGTAGGGTAGGGGATCTGACACCCTCTTCTGGCCTCCACAGGTACTAGGCACATAAACACCCCTGCACATAAAATAAGATTAAAATTTAATTACTTGAGGATGGAACTGGGAGGAGTGGAGGGAGGGGACTGTGATGGAGATGTAACTTGAAGTAATAAACATTAAAAAAAAAGAAGAAAGAAAGAAAAGAAAAACAGTCAGGCAAAAAACAAAATTTACTTACTTACTTTCTTATCGTTTTTGAGACAGGGTTTCTCTGTGTAGCCTTGGCAGTCCTGGCACTTGCTCTATAGACCAGGCTGGCCTCATGCTCAGAGAGATCCACCTGCCTCTGCCTCCCAAGTGCTGGGATTAAACACCATGCCCAGCTTAAAATTTTATTTTTAAAAGTTACCTTCCAGAGCTCAAAATGAACCCTGAGATGAGAGGAACTTCTCCACAGTAACACCTCCACTGAAGGGTCACATCTCATGACGACGGTCTGCTGCCCTCTGTCCCAACACTGGGACAGTTCAGAAGACTTTCTGAACGCCCACAGCTCAAAGATTCCGAACACCCCACCTATCCATGCCCCTTCTCCTGATACTCATTTAGCATATTGCTTTTCTAAAAAATCTTTTTTTGATTAAAAAAAGAAAACCATCAACAAGGAAATACAGGGGCATGTTGATAATAGGGGAGTAGTTAAGGCGGACCAGTTCATGTCTAGCATGCACAAAGCCCTGGGTTTGAGTCCCAATACCACATTAAGCCAGGCATGATGGCTCACGCCTGGACTCCAAGCGCTGCAGAGGTAGAGGCAGAAAGATCACAAGCTCCAAGTCATACTTGGGACTTGGCTGCACAGCGAGTTTGAGGCTAGCCTGAGCTACATAAGATCTTGTCTCTCTCAAAAGAATTTTTCTTCTAGGTCTACATGATAGGTAGAGGGGAATTCACTAGTCAGACTCAACTGTCCCCACTGTGCCCCATCTCTCCAGCAGAACTTCCCTCTAGAACTCTTCAGTACATGAGACACAATGCTTTAACCTGCGTGAACTCACAGAGGACTAGGGCTGGGCATGGGCTGGGGTCAGAGCTCGGAGGCAGGGGGAGGAGGAAGTCACACATGGCCCATTTTCTACTAAGTAGGCAGCTGTCATCTGACCTCAGTTGAAACCCACCTTCCTCTTTTCTCAGCATGCTTAAGATATCTTAAGAGCAGCCAAAGACTTGAGGTATGAATTCATTTCTGACGGACTCAGCCACAGCTCCAGCTCAGCCCCAACACAGCACGGGTCTGACCTTTTGAAGCAGCTAGTCACTAAGCCACAGGAAGTGGAAGATGGTCACTGGCGAACAGGTCTGGATCTTCAAAAATATAACTGTGCAGAAATCTAAGCATTGTTTTTCTGAGGGTTAGAAGTGAGGAAGGAGAAAATGGGGTGCTTTTTAGACTAAAGGTGTAAGAAAATATCTCTCCAGAAATCGCTGCCATTTATTGGATGTTTACTATGGGCAAAGTGTAATGCCAAGGAGTGTTTTGTGTGCATGGGTTCACTGTAACAGCCCTGAGAGTCGGGGGATGAGGGTCCCGACACACCTACTTTACAAAGGAAGAAATTGAGGCTCTCTGACATAATTTCCTGTAGCTTCCAGCAGGCTAAGCAGGCTCTCTGCTACTAAGCTGCACTCCCAGCCCCAAGCACACACTTCTAATGTATCTCCCAAATCCTCTTAACATTGTAAGAGGGAAGAGGTGATAGCCTCAAGTGGCTCAGGCACTCCCTCAGAAGGCATCTACCCTCTCAGATCTTTTGAAAGTTTAATTGTTCTCAGTGATATTAAATTAAAAAAAAAAAAAACTATAGGAAAGTTATTGTCTGGGCTGAGCCTGACACTGGGCCCAGACCAGACCAGACCAATAGGGTCACTCACTAAAGTTCAGTAGCATGGAATAAACTTCTCAGGAGGAAGAGAAGAGCTAAATCCTCAAACTCGGTGCTTTTAACTGGCAAGACAAGCAAGTTCCACAGAGTTGCCCCTTAGGGAAAGTAACCAGGGTGACCTGATGCCAACCAGCCACTCTCTCTCGGCCCCTTTTTGTTTTCTTTGCCCTCTCTGCCGCAGGCTCTCAATTTACCTACCAGGGTCTTCCCTTTTCCTGAACTACACATAAAAATCCTCCAGGGCTTTAACTAAATGTGTCTTGAGCCAGCTCCCAGTGAGAATGAGCACCCTCATGAAGTCACACACAGCACATTTGCCAAGGGCCAGTTGTCAGTCTGCAGCCCTCGCCCCCTCAGTTCCTGGGTCTCTCCCCTGGCCTGGAGATGAACTCTCTTGCTCCACTGCCAGGGAGGAAATAGGCAAGACCAGACCAATGGGTCTCTAGACCCCTTTGTAGCTGACTTTAAGCAAGGCTTTCCCAAAATACCAGGAAGGCTTTTCCCGAGGGTCTTGTGGAAGGCTGAGAGCAGATCATGCTTGGGGTCTGGATGTCCTGTCTCGGATGCAACCCCAGATAGATTAACATCTCTCTCTCTCTCTCTCTCTCTCTCTCTCTCTCTCTCTCTCTCTCT
>CAJQZJ010032679.1:2628130-2671730 GCA_907164525.1 Lophiomys imhausi
TCTCTCTCTCTCTCTCTCTCTCTCTCTCTCTCTCTCTCTCTCTCTCTCTCCACTATTGTATTTAATTTTATCTTTAAAATCTCCACAATTCATTCTTACCGTAAAGTTTCAAATCTTCTTTAGGTGTCCAGAAATGAGAGGATGATAGGAGCCATAAGACTTGGTGGCAGGTGGTCCTCAAGGGGATGGAAGTTAGGTGGTAGCTTGGGCTCATGGCTAGAGAGGAGTCAGGTTTTGGCCTCCTGAGAAGACTGATCCAAGTCTCTGCTAGCGTGTCCCAGGCTGAGGTAGACCCTCAGCCTGTTTCCCATCACTTCTACCCGCCTGCTGTGGGTTGTTTTAGACCTATAGAAGAACTGTGATACAGATCAACTGTGGGCCAGGGCTAGTGGCAAAGATCACCCCCTAATGGTCTCACCTGGGAGAATGAGCTTAAGTAGGGACAGAAGGAAGTATGTTAGTGATCAGTGATCCACACAGGGCCCCAAGGATACCTGTCTGTGGCCTCTCAAGTACCACAGAAGCCCAGAGGGCCAGGACAGAGGGCTGGAGAGGAAGAGAAAGATGGAAATCAAAAAGGTGAAGAAAACATGAAAGAGAAGAAAGACAGTGGGAGCCCTCGAGAGGACACAGAAAAATCTAGAAACTAGACCAGAACTGATGGCCAGAGAGTACTAGGGGAGTGACTTGTCACATGCAAATCGGGGGGTTTGACCCCAGGCTGGGTCCGTTCTATCTTCAGTAGCTCTTCAGACTCAGTATCCCAGCCCACTTTCAGTTCTCTTCCCTGTGGCAGCCATGGGAAGCCCCTGGCTTGCCTCCCCTCAAATCCCCAAGTCAGTCCTATGCAGTTCATGGAGCTACTGACCGTCGTGGAGCCCAGCGTGGATATCGGGAGCTCTAGCCATAGTTGCTGAGGCCTCCAGGCAGTGCTTTCTGGGACCTGCCCCAACTTGCAGGATTCAGTCAGGGGAGGAAGCAGGCCTTGGTCCAGTCATTCTGGGTTTTCTAGAGAGCTTCTTGCCAACAGTGTCTGGGTGGCTAACCATGGCCTCTCTTCCCCCACCTGGCTCTTACAGTCCAGGAGGAAACTAAGTGGGGTGAGCTCCCTCTTCTGCCAGGCCTGAGGATGGAAGGACAGGGCACAGCAGCTTCTGCAAAACAGGTCGGGTACACACAACATGCCCAGCTTCCAGAGGGCTGAGAGATCTCACTCTACCTGCTTCTTCCCAGTGGGCGAGAAGTCAGTTTCCGATCTCCTTGCAGAATGCCCATCTGCTAGAAGAGGGCCTTTGTCTCTTCAGCCAACACAGGAAGAGGAGAAAATGAATGGAGTTTAGCTGACTCTCCCAATCTGCACCTTCCACAAATCTCCATCTGGTCCAGGCTTGGGTTTCTGCTTCCAGAATTCCTGCTTCTCCAGCTTTTACCCATGCACAAGGCTCCCAGGTGCTAGGCTGCCAAGGCCTCTGCTGTGAGATGGAACAATAGCACAGCCTAAGGGATATATATTTATTCAAGTGCTTAAGGGTTTTTGTTTGTTTGTTTGTTTGCTTTTTGAGACAGGGATTCTCTGTGTATCCCTGGCTGTCCTGAAACTCGACCTGTAGACCAGGCTGGCTTAGAACTCAGAGTTCTGCCTGCCTTTAGCTCCCAAGTTCTAGAACCAAAGGCTGTGCCACTGCCACCACCCAGCCAACTTGGTGAATTTTTTAGCAAAATGATTAACTATGTCTAGCCAATCTATTTAATGAAAAATTGAATTTCCAGCTTTTATTTTTTAAAACAGAAGCATTTTCTTGTGATAACATTTGTGGTGGCTGCCCTTTAAGGCAGCCTGCACTTTCTAACTTGTCATACTGAATTCTCCATCATCTTTTGGGGTTATCTCATCTCCCTTCACCAACTTAAACCAAAGCTAGGAATGAGTTGCAGGACAAAATACTATGATGCTTGAAGGCCAGAATTCTTGCACGTGACATATTTTATTCCTTAACCATTCAGTCCCTTTGGCATCTAAAGTTTTTCAACGAGTGCAGAACTTCAGTAACAGGAGCTCCGTCTTCACAATGTAAGCCAAGCTAGTAGTTGGGTGCTTCTGTGCCTCAGTTTTCCCATCTGTCAGATGATGATAATGGTAGCACAACAAACGTCACCCTACAAACTCAGGCTTGCTAGACAGACCGCTGTGATGGGTAATTTTGATTGTCAAGTTGATGAGGTTAGGGATCGCTATGACAACAAACCTGTGGCCAAGTCTATGACCTCATAGACTTCTATATTAGGTTAACTGAGGTGGGAAGGCTGGCCCTATGCGTGAATGGTGTCATTCCATGGCATGGGGTCCTGGACTGCATAAGAGTGGAAAAGGCTAGCTGGGCACTAGCTAGTACCTGCTTCATCTCTGTAGATGCAATGTGAATGGCTAGCTTAAGCTCCTACCACCATGCCTCCCCTACCTCAATAGACAGCCTTGGACTTCGAGCACAAACAAACCCTTCTTTCCATTAAGTTACATCGGCCAGGTATTTTTGTCTTAGTATTGAGAAGACTAACTAACGCAAGCATCTTAGACCAATTGGCTGCTACACCCAAATAGCTGAGATTGGGTAATTATAAAAAAATAAAACTGAGTTCTGCCAGGTGTGGTGATACACAACTTTAATCCTTTGGGAGGCAGAGGCAGGCAGATCTCTGTAAGTTGGAAGCCAGACTCGTCTACATAGCAAGTTCTATGCCAGCCAGGGCTGAATTTTGAGATCATGTATAAAACAAACAAACAAACAAACAAAAAGCACCTAAGAAACCAGGGTTTGGGGCTGGAGAGATGGCTCAGAGGTTAAGAGCACTGGCTGCTCTTCCAGAGGTCCTGAGTTCAATTCCCAGCAACCACATGGTGGCTCACAACCATCTATAGTGAGATCTGGTGCCCTCTTCTGACATGCAGGTGTGTATGCAGACAGAACACATAATAAATAAATACAATCTTAAAAAAAAAAAAAGAAACCAAGGTTATTTCTGGAGGTTGGGAAGTTCAAGAGTGTGGTGCTGATGTCAGGAAGGAAGGGCACTCTTCTTTTGTCACAGCATGATAAGGGCATCATACTGTGCGATGGAGCAGGCGGGCTATCTGGGGGCTCTTCAGCCTCCAAAGCCAGTAATTATCACACCGAGGGCCCCACCTTCATGACCTCATCTAACCCTGATTACTACCCAAGACCCCACCTTCAAAGCCATCAACTTATGCATTGTGATAATCAGCTTTGTAGAATATGAACTCTGGAGGGTATTATTCAAGCTACAGCACATATAAATTGCTTTGATTTGACCTAGGCAGAAAAAAAATCCTTTAAAAAAATGCAGAATCTAAATGCTTAGGGAAGGCTGGTATGTTAGGGACCTGCATCTTCTCTGCTCTAGGCTACTGAGTCTCTTGTAGACTGAAGGATCCTGCTTCTAGACAAGTGGGGTATCAGGATCTATCAAAGCAGGGAACCTGGCACCCAAAGCTCCTGCCCCTGCTGAAGTTCTGTCACTTCCCAAGGGTGTGCTGTGATGTGCTACCCAGGACACTCCCATTCTCGGTCTATCTCATCACTTTCCTGAATCCCAAAGACTCCATCCCTCCCTCTGCCCACCTGGGCAGCTGGCATTTTCTAAGTGAGCCCAGAGATGATACCTTCAGGAAGATTCTACTTCTTACGTAGAGAAAAGGTATCAGTGAGCATGTGGTGGTGCCAGGGCTGGAGACATGGATCTGTGTTCCGCAAACCACCCTATTTCGTGAGTAGTTGTAGGTTAGTTACTGTTCTTGTTGCAATGATAAAATGCTTTTGACAAAAGCAACTTAAGGAAGGGTTTGCTGGCCCCAAAGTTGAGGGTACAGTCCATCATAGTGAGGATGATATAATGGCAGAAGAGATTATATATATAATAATCACAGTGGCCAGGCGGTGGTGGCGCGCGCCTTTAATCCTAGCACTTGGGAGGCAGAGGCAGGGGGATCTCTGTGAGTTCCAGGCCGGCCTGGTCTACAAAGTGAGTCTAGGACAGCCAGAGCTGTTATACAAAGAAACCCTTCTCGAAAACCAATAATAATAATAATAATAATAATAATAATAATAATCAGTGCATCCACAGTAAAGAACCACAGAAATGTGAATGCTCAGTTTTCTCATTTTAAATTCAGCCCAAGACCCCCCCCCCAACTCATGGAATACTGCTACCCACACTTAGGGTGTGTCTTCCCAACTCAGTTAACCCTGTCTAGACACTCCTTTACAGATACTCCCAAAAGTTTTTCTCATAGGTCATAGCAGATACTGTCAAGATGACACTATTAGCCATCACAAGTCTACCTCTTGTCAATTTGACACAAATATTATCAATTTAAAGCCATAACCTTCTACTTTTCTGAATAGGTTCAGGGCCATATCATAATGAAAAGTACATTTAGTCTAACCTCAAAAGCCCCCATAATTGGGGGCTGGAGAGATGGCTGAGTAGTTAAGAGCACTGGCTGCTCTTCCAAGTGGCCCCAGGTTCAATTCCCAGCAACTACATGACAGCTCATAACTGATGTAACTCCTGATCCAGGAGATCCAACACCCTCATACAGACATGCAGGCAAAACACCATTATACACAAAATACAAATAAATGAAAAAAAAAAGTACTCATAATCTTTAGCAGTTCCAACACTATTTAAAAGTCCCAGCCTTTTCTGATTTGCAAGGCACTCTCTTGTGTTCCACTGAAATAAAAATAAATTATACACTTCCAATATACAATTGCATGTAATAAATATTCAACCTGGAGGAATGGCATCATAGGAAGAAATGAAGGGACCAAAGAAAGACCAAACCCCAGCAGGAAAACAACAAATCCTGTGGCAACACATCTGGCATCTGGAGTTCCTGATGGAATCTTTGGATTCCACAGGGCTTGGGTAGCTCTGCCTCTCCAATTTCTTCTGCCTATAAACACACAGTCTCTCTCTCCTGGGATGGCTGTACTTCTTGGCTGATGTCCCACTGTATTAGTCAGGGTTCTCTAGAACTCATAGAATGAATCTCTCTCTCTCTGTCTATATATATACATTAATTAACTGTAATGCAGTCCAGCTAACCTAACAATGGTTAGCTGTGGATGAAAAGTCTAAGAATCTAGTAGTTGCTCACTTCTACAAGGCTGGATGTCTCACCTGGTCTTCTGTATATGTTGGAATCCCAAAGAAAGTAGGTTCCAATGCCAGTGAATGAATGGATGTGGTAGCAAGGCAAGGGCAAGCAGGTAAAGAGCAAACATTTCCTTCTTCTATGTCCTTATACAGACTTCCAGCAGAAAGTATGGCCCACATTAAAAGTGTGTCTTACCACCTCAAGATCCAGATCAAAGGTGTATATCTTCCTACCTCAAAGGTCAGGATTAGAAGTGGATTCACCCACTTCAAGCAAAGCAAAAACTCTCCCACGGGTGTGCTCTTCATTTCTGTGCCCTGTAGTTCATTGGAGATACAGTCAAGTTGACAGCCAAGAAGAGTCATCACGTCCATGGTCTTCGCATCTCCAGCATTCCAGCAGCTAACTCCACAGCAAGCAACTTGGGCCTCACTTTTACAGCTCTATGCAATGGCGTCTTGAGGCCTCCTTACAGGGACTCTGATCCTTCCACACACTGACCTGAATGGCTTTTAGGGACTTTGATGCAAGCCTCTATGAACTTCTTCCCTCATTCTTGCATCTCCAATGCCTGTTAACTAAGTATTCTATGGATAAAATTCTGCTGCCAGCTTGAGAAGCAGCCAGGCCACCCTCTTAAAAAAAAAAAAAAAAAAGACCATCATTGGACTTTGTATGTGATACTTTCTTAGGAAAATTGTTTTGAATAAGGAACCCCTTTGGTGGCATTCTTAATTCAGGCTCTTTCATTTTGGGTAAGTGTGCATTTTTGAAAATTGGAAATTGTTAGCAGCTGGAGTTTTGCCCTTAGGGAACCTTTCCTATTGTCCCAGCATACTACAGGAAGCAGTTTTGTTGCTTATTTTTTGAGACACAGTCTCATTTGGTAGCACTAGCTGGCCATGGAACTCACAGTGGTCCACCTGCCTCTGCTGTGGGAGTGCTCAGGTTAAATGTGTGCAGCTCCATACTTGGCAGGAAATTCGTTTTTGTTTTGTTTTGTTTGAGACAGGGTTTCTCTGTTTAATAGAGCACTGACTGTCCTGGAACTCACTTTTTAGACCAGGCTAGTCTCCAACTACCTGCCTGCCTCTGCCTCCCGAGTGCTGGGATTAAAGGTGTACCCTACCACACCCAGCAATTACAGTCAGCTGTGAACTGTCACGTGGGTGCTGGGATTTGAACCCCGGTCCTTTGCAAGAGCAACCAGTGCTCTTAACTTCTGAGCCATCTCTCTAGCCCTGGAAATTTGTTTTTTATGATACTTATCTCCTTAACAATTACTGCTGCTTTCTCACACTCCTTGTTATTAACTTTAAACTTGTACATACATCTTTCTCTGAAACCTTTACACTTTTCTTCCTTTTGTTCTTCCTTACTGTAGATCTAAATGGGAGTGGGCCTGTTGTATGAATTATTAATTTAATATTACATATATAATTATTAAGGCAGTGGAGTTATTCCTTAACCAGCCATTTATTAAATAAACACACAGAAATCTGATAGGATTTTTATTTATTTATTTATTTTGGTTTTCCGAGACAGGGTTTCTCTGTGTGATAGCCCTGGCTGTCCTGGAACTCTCTTTGTAGATCAGGCTGGCCTTGAACTCACAGAGATGTGCCTGCCTTTGCCTCCCAAGTGCTGGGACTAAAGGCATGTACCACTAGATTTTTAGTACAGCCTTAGGCACTGGGGCTGGGAAGATCTTAACCCTCTAAGCTGGCTTTCTACCTCCCAGTCAGACCCCCATACTACTTGCACACAGTCCATTTGGTCTGGTCCTCTCCATTCCAGTAATTCTCAGAGCAAGCTGTTGCCAGCCACCTGTGTGCTTCTGGTCCCCCAGGCTAACCCATGGCATGTGCCTCCTTCCTCCTCCCTCTCTCCTCCTCATGGTGGTTCTCTGACCCAAAAGCCCCCAAACCTTGGCCCTGCCTACCTCTCTTCTCCAAGCCCAGGCTGCAGGCAACTTTATTCAGCCAATCAGGGATAGATTAGTAGGCAAGGTTATACAGCATCATTTGGGTACCTGAGTGTTTGCTGGAACAGTAAGGAAGACAGGGGTCAAGCAATTGACATTTCAATACAGGGGCTGGAGAGATGGCTCAGTGGCTAAGAGCACCGGCTGCTCTTCCAGAGGTCCTGAGTTCAATTTCCAGCAACCACATGGTGGCTCACAACCATCTATAATGAGATCTGGTGCCCTCATCTGGTCTGCAGGTGTACATGCAGATAGAGCTCTCATATACATAATATAAATGAATAAATAAATCTTAAAAAAAAAAACATTTCAATACAAGTAGCTTTCAGATAAACTCCAACACAGGCCACAGTCTGAATGTATGATCTGGTCTTGAAAATTCTCCCATCAAACAATTTTGTTTGTTATTTCTCAATTCAACCTCATTCAGCTTCTTAAGGCCTGGTGAGAATGAAACCAGATTCTTTGCCAGAATATAACTTCAATGGCCTGGAACCTTGATTCTGATAAAATACTTGTTCCTCTGTGAAACCTCATAAATTGGGCCTCTACTGTTCAGTTCTTTCAGCATTCTGGCTGTCTTAGTTAGAGTTTCATTGTTGTGAAGAGACACAATGACATAGGAAAACATTTAAGTGGGGCTGGCTTATGATTTCAGAGATTTAGTCCATTATCATCATGGTGGGAATGCAGGCAGACATGGTGCTGGAGAAGGATCTGAGAGTTCTATATATTGATACGCAGGCAGCAGAAGGGGACTGTGACACTGGGCAGAGCTTGAGCATAGAAGATCTCAAATCCAGCTTCCACGGTGACACACTTCCTCCTAATAGTGCCACTCCTCATGGGTCAAGCATTCAAACCCATGAGTTTATGGGGACCATTCAAACCACCACACTGACTTCTAAACTTTCACCAGAATGGCACACTAAGTTCTAAATACAGCATTCTCCTTCTATGGCTTCTGGAGTCCATAGCTGGAAACTCTTCTCTATTCCTCCCGAAAACCAGTTCCAAAAGTCTACAGATTACAGCAATTGCCCCCGCTTTTTGACCCCAATTGTCTGTATTTATTACTTTTCTAGCTGTTGTAACAAGACAGCCGACAGCTTGGAGAGATGGCTCAGGTTAAGAGCACTGACTGCTCTTCCAGAAGACCTGAGTTCAATTCCCAGCAACCACATGGTGGCTTACAACCATCCTCAATGAAATCTGGTGCCCTCTTCTGGCCTGCAAGTATATTTGTAGACAGAACACTGTATACATAATAAATAAATAAATCTTTAAAAACAAAACAAAAACAAAAACAAACAAAAAACCCAGGACACCTGACAAAAGAAAACAAGAAGGAAGTATTTATTTTGACTAAGAGTTTGAGGGTACTAGTCCCTTATCAGAGGGAAGATAGGGCAATAGGAATGTGGCCACATTGCACACTCAGGAAGCAGAAAGCAAGGAATGTTGGTACTCAGCTACCTCTCTTTTTTATTTGGACGCATCGGATAGTATCACCTATTTAGGGGATAGCTTTCCACCTCAATTAACGCAGTCTAGAAACTCCCTGGCAGCCATGCCCATGGTTTGTCTCCTAGGTGAGTCTAGATCTTGTCAGGCTGACAATCGACATTAACAATCACAAATACTAATGGCAACTCCAGCGGTATCCTTTGACCAGCTCCAAAAGTTCCTAACATTTCTCCTCTTGGGTTTTTTCTCATTTTATAGTTTTCTCAGATCATCTTGCTAAGGGTTCCCAAACCTCTTTCTCCAACTTTTCTTGGGCTTTAAAGCTCCAGTCATACTGACCGCTCACAAGACAGGTCCATATCATTGATATTCTAAAGCAAATGCAGCTCAAACTGAGCTCTCAAGACAAATGTGGGACTCAATAGCCCTCTCTCCTCGCTGCCTACTCAAGTCAGCTGCCAACCCAAGCCAGGTCCACCCCTGCATAGCTCTTGATCCAACCACTCCCACCCTCATTGCTACAACCTAGGCTTAGACCCTAGCTCCTTGCAGAGGAGCTGTGTGACAAACATTTCTTGGAAAGATGCAACACACTTACATCAGACAGGGAACCCACAACAGCTCCAAGTAAGGATACCAGGAATGGCCAATTTGGTGAACCAATGAGTTTTATTGGGGTTACTTACAGGAGCAGAAATAACTCAGACAGCTGTATCACCAAAGCCCACCCCGGCATGGGGGACAGCTCACAAAACCGGGAACCTGGAGCATGGCTTGTAGGCAGTTCAACAGGCTGGAGAGTGTCTTTTCCAAGTGCCTCAGTCTAAACTCTTCCAGACAACTTGGCTGGTTTCTGCTTCTTCCAGGCTGCTGGTCTGGTCTCGGGGTCTTCTTTGCAGCTTTGCTTGTCAGAGAGTTTTCTTTGAAGCTGGGCTTCCTTTAGTCTAAGAGAGACCCCTCAGCTTGTATAGCTTACTCTGGCAGGGAGGGGCCTAGTGAACCGGGTCAGTTTCAGGGACTTGCTGAAGCTATTTTGACTTGTTTATCTTCCTACTTAAGGAACTTCCCTGCAGTACAGAATGTTGGAGGAAACTCTTACACAACAATAGGTCACCAACTCCTCAGATTTTCTTATAGCCAGGCTCTATCCTCTATCACTCCTACCCAAATTCATCCTAGATTAATGGGTTGTCTTGTTCACATTACCTCCTGGATCAGTGCCCTTCAGGAAAGCGAAGATGAATTTTTTTTTTCATCTTGGCTAGACTGCAGAATACAGAATAAATGGTCAAACGTTATTATGAGTGTTATGAGGATTTTTTTAAAAGATGAGATTAATATTTAAATCAGTGGATGCGAGTAAGGCAGATTTCCCTCCATGGGTAAGTGAGACTCGTTCAGTGGCTGAATGGGCTACCGTAAGCCATGCCCTGTGGGTTCTCCACTTGTCGGCATTCACATTCTCATGACTCCCCTTACTAGTTCTGTTTCTCTTGAAGTATCCTTACTAGTACATGGAGTTTCTTTACAGCTGAGTTAGCTCATACACGCATTAGAAAAAGGCACGGGTTCCAATCAAACCCAAATCTGACCACAGATAACTGGATGGAGCTTAGGTGAGCCTTCCAGACAAGCACCCAGAAAGAACTGCTCTGCTCCCGATGGGTCTCTGCCGAGCATAGCCTCTTCCCTCTTCCCCACTCGTATCTTACTTAGATTCCCTACAGCTCCTAGGACCTGCTGCGTTCCTTTGCCAAGATGTCTTGTGCATCAAATCAAGGGTCCCCCTTAGACCCTCCTCTGGCCAGGCTCTGGAGTCTTCTCAGCCTGGGCTGGCCTCTAGTATCCTTTGGTTCTTGGTCTTCAAAAGTATACTTGCTTGAACCTAGACCGAAGAACTCTCTAGTGAAGGAACCTGAATTTAGAGCCGCCATGCTTGGCGCTGGCAAGGGCTGCACAAATGTAAACAGAGCCAACGAGAAGAGGAAAGCGCAAGTTTGAATGAATGGATGGAGGTTTCCCGGGCTCGCTGCAAGCAGCAGGAGGCGCTGCCCAGGAGTGTGTGTGCCTTGTCTCTCCGCAGCTGGAGTCCTGCCCGCCGCCCGCAAAGGTACGCGGCTAGGGCGGCAGGAGGCGAGGCGACCGGGTTCGATCGCGCCGCCGTCCCGGCCGCTAGAAGGGACAGGCGAGGAGGGGGAGGGGCGTGCCGTCTCCTTTCATTCTTCCACGCTGGGGTCTCCGGAATGAAAACTGCCCCCAGCCGGGCCCAAGGGACGGGATGAAAGGCGGCCCTAGGACCTCTAGCCGAGCCTTGTCCCGCCCGGATTTCGGAAACCCGCCTAGCCGGGGGTGTCCGGCCAAGCGGCCGCCCAAATGTGGGAGATAGGAGGCAGCGTCGCCCCTCTCGCTGTCGCTCCTGCCGGGCGCACACCCCGGCTGGCACTGTCTCATCCGAAAGTGAGGCCCCGCCCCGCCTCTTGGATCAGAATCTCGAATCCCTTCTAGCATCTTCCCCTCTCTTCCCTGGGCCTTTGGTATGCCCCAGGGGACAGATGTCTTGGGATCTTTAACATTTGGGATGCTGCAAATGCCGAAGTTAAATGAAATACCTCCGGGGAGGGGAGGCCCGGGGGAGCCTTGGGGAGAGGGAAGATGGGCGGGACCAACAGGTCCTGAAGCTGCAAGGCGGGCGCGGGGGGCGCGGGGCGCCAGAGCTCGGTGGGACAGGTAAGGCGAAAACTTAGTGAACCGGGCGTGGGAGAACTGGGGGGAACGAGCTCCTGAACCCCGGTCTTCATCTTAAGCAGAGGGGGTCTTGCAGGGAAAGGGGGTAATTTTACCAAGTCTTCCAGATTTTCCGAATTTCTACCCCAAAGCCGTTTCCAACGGCTCAACCTTTCTCCTCCGATCCTCTCCCCTGGCCAGTGGAACTCCTGGCCAGGTTCCGGAAAGCCAGAAAGCAGGCAAACAAAAGGAGCCCCAGTCCCAGGCCGGCCTGGAAGGAGAGGGCGCGGTGGGGGAGGGGCTGGGGGGCAGGACAAAGGGGCTTTTTACAGAGAGCCTTAGAGGTTTGATTTCAGAGTGCATCCCCGGCTAACCCGAGTTATCCACCCTGGTTTAGTTAGGGTGAACACCTTTTCCAGTGACCAAAAAGAAGAATGGAGAAAGAAAATCGTAACGGGGGATGGTCTCCCACCCCTCCTTCCTCGAAAGCCCCCGACCAGTTACCGTTCCTTTAAGGCTGTGAGCTCCCGCGGTTGGCCATTGATTTGTTAATTCATTAAGTAAAGTTGTGGGAATGTTGGTGGCTGTACTTTGCTGGGTGCTGTTGGGTATGCGGAGATGGTAAGATTGGAGGACTTGATTTTAAAAACTGTGACTTCTAGCGTTATCACAGAAACCTAAAAGAAGAAACGTCGTGGCAGCCGGGGAGGGGGTGGTGAGTGCGGTTGGTTGCAGGTCTGTGGAAGAGTTTGGTCATGAAGAGGTGGTTTTCGCGGGAAGGGCTGTCTTCCACCTAGATAGAATTCCAGTGCTATGCAAGGAAACCACACTTCCTCACCTGTCGTTGTTCTTTCTAGTTGCCAGTGCCCTGGGACTAGGGATCAAGAAAAGTGTCAGCTTCCTAGTTTCTAGAGTTGGGCGCTGAGTTCCAAGTTCCAAGCCACCTCTGAGTAGCCCGCCTATGCCTTGGTGCTGTCTGTCCGCGACCTCTTCTGGAAGGACTATTGATTTGTCAGCTTCATTCCAAACTTTAGATTCTATTGGGTTGGGGAATGCTAAGTGTGGACTTGGAATATTTGAAAATTAAGGATCAATGCAAGCAGCTTGGTCTGTAAGTCCGTTACTGAGCAAGCGCCTGGTACCCACATTCGATAGAAGCCAGTACCAACACTGGGTTTCTGCAACAACAACAAAAAAAAAAAAAAAGAAAGAAAGAAAGAAAAAGTTTTATTGAACAGCTGACCTGCAGGGAGGCCTGGGGCAACAAGTGAAGATCTTCCTGATCAGTGGACAGTGAAGAGCCAGGAAGTTGCTGATTGGTTCCTGGGCTTGCCTCTTTGCAGGTTGCATATTTCTTCTGGTGGGGGGAGTTGTGTTCTGCTTGAGGGGGTTTGAGCCTGTGATATCACTGACCTGGCTTCTGCTCAAGTCCATTCTTGAAAAGCTGGTTTCTTGCAGTAAGAATCATTAGTAAAGGCCTGGAGGCTTTTCCTGGAAGACAGTTTAAGGAATTTATGTCCTGATGTATACAGGCCTTAACTCGATTTCCCTTTTTGTCCCTGAATTCAGATGGGGTTACCTGAGGCCAGAGTTCTTAATTGCATCCAAAACTTAACACCTCAGGCTGCAGTAGCAGAATCAGTACCTGTGGCTTTCCCATGTGGTCAGCTATAAGTAAATTATTCCATTTATTGGTTGTTTGAAGTGACCCGTTGCTGGGTCCTGTTTAATGTTAATAACCAAGAATACATGTTACATTTTTTTGTGCTTTCAGAACTGTATTTCAGCATAATTGGGCTTCATAATTGGTCTCTTTATTTTATGCATTAAAAACTGAGCTATAAGCTGATTCTCGAAACTCCACCACAGTCCCCTGTTGGAGCTGGGGGGATGGGCCAACGCAGCTCCAGCCCAGAGTTAACCCCTCTCCGACTCTGGAAGAGCTTGTAACCCTGTTGGGGGATGGGAAGGGACTGAAGTATTGTGGAGGACTGGGGTGGGGAGGGGGTAGAGAGATGGCAAGGGCTGCTCGGTCTTTGGAGAGGTTCAGAGAGCATGCTCCCCACAGTGGGGAGGGGCTGTCCTCTGTGAAGGGCCCCTTGGCCTCTGCTCAGAGGAGGTGGTCAGCATTGTTTGGAAAGAGGGTGTGTACAGGAATGTGAAGGTATGAGAGGGGAGTTGTGTATAGAAGGAATGGGGTTGCTGGTGAAGAGTGGTGGCAGACTGTGACATGGCTTTTCGAAGAAGATGCTTAAAGGCCAACTAGGGCATGGAGAGTGAGGATGGCTCCACAGGGCCGGGGAGAAGGAAGCAACTTGAGTGTAATTGAATACTGAGACCTGGGTCCCAGAGGTGCAGGTAGACGGAGATGGGACAAAGACTTGAGAGATAACAGGCCAGTCTGATGTATTCTGATAGCATCTGGGTGCAGACAGCAGGCGTCCTCAGCTCTGCTCCCCACTCCAAAGCAATGCATTCTAAGCAAGTTTTCGTTTGCTTGAGGGTCCATGGGCTTAGTGGCCAGGGTGCGGGGGAGGGGGGGGAGGGGGGAGACTGACTCTTCAGGGACCAAGTTCCATTTTAGTGACTGTTCATCACTTGAGTTTGGAAAGTGGGCTAAGGATTGGAGGCCACTGTGGCTCTTGTATGGAATAAGACAGCATTGCTGGATGTGGGTGTAGATTGCAGATAAGACGAGATGCTCTTGATGTTGCTGGGATGAAAAGAAAACAACTTGGTCCCCGGTCTCTGCCAAAGCAATTCTGGTCTGTTTTTGTTGTCCATTTGGTTTTGTTTCTTTTTGAGGTCATGGCTTTTAAACCCAAGACCACTGGCTTGTACTCTACCAATGAGTTACAGAAGTTCACAGTTGTTTTTTTCCTTTTGTTTTTTGTTGTCTGTCTGTTTAGATAGTATCTTACTCTGTTGCCCAGGCTATGGGCTCATGTGATCCTCCTGTCTCTCAGATCACAAGTAATTGGGACTGCAAGTTGCTGCAGGTGCCTGTCACAACCCCCAACCCAGCCTGAGGTTTTTAAATCCTAATGGGCAGGGGATTGAGGTTGTGGTCTTCATTCCTGTGTATAAGAAGAGCAGTGACCCCATGACCCTGTAGGTTTCCTGATGATGCTCCCTGCAGACAGTGAGGTTTTTTGTTTTTTACTGTTTATTTTTTGGGAGGGAGGCTTAACATTCCTCAATTTCTAGAAGAAGAAAGTGGGGTACAATGGAGGCAAGAAAAGCCATGTGGGACAGGAGGGCACTAAAGTATTTCATAGCTCAGCAGAACTGTATTAGGGTTCCTTGTGGCTATGGAAACTTGACCCTGCTGCCTTCTGGTTCTCTTTCATGGGGAGCCCCTTTTTCCCTACTCCCCTTGGCCCGGAAGTGCAGAGGCCTAGGAGCTGCCTGCTGGCAACTGCCAGCAGCCTGATTAGTTCAGGGAAGGACTTGCTCACCTGCCCCTCCCCTCTGACTCAAGTTGTAACAAGTAACCTGGTTCCCCTGGCCCGGCAGCCTGGGAGGGACAACAGGCAGGCGGGACCTGACACGAGAGGGAGAGCTAGGGGGCGGCTAGCAGCGTGTGGAAGGGAGCTTACACGGAGCAAGAGCACCAAGTGGCCTGCTTGTGACCTGAGAGACCCCAAGGTGGCGTGAGAGACGCCTCAAAGCCCTGATCTGGGTGCCGGAGTCTTCCCTTAGGAGTGAGCTCTGGAGCAGGTGAGAGTGGGGCGGGGTGAGGCCGGTCTTTGGGGTTGAGCAGCAGGAAGACCAGGAAATGGAGGGAGCCCCAACCAGACGTGGCTATCACCCTCCTAACCCTAAGGTCATATCTGGGCTCAGGGCTAATAGGGGACTGCTACTGGGTTTGGAAACAGGGACTCTGTCTTGGTGGGTGGGTCTAAATTTACAGCGGAGATGAGCCTGGCTTTGAGGGGACATTAGCGATGGGGAGAATCCCTGTTGACTTCCCTGAGGAAGAGTATGCTGGAGTTTCCCTTCCGTCTTCGAAACCTTCTTTCTCCCTCTGGCTTTGTCTGGGAGTAGCTTTGAGTAGGTGGGCTCCATCTGGGCTGGCTGGGAGAGTCAGTAGGACAGAGTCTCCTGAGTCGGGAAGTGGAGCGGGGGGGGGGGGGGGGGATGTTACCGGGGCGGCGCCTCTTATCTGAAGTAAGACCTTCTACATCTAGGCCTGAGTTCTCTTGGGTGGGGCCTGAGCTGCCCCTGTGGACTCTGGGGAAAGTTCCTCACATTGGAGAGCTGTGCCCTGTGTCTGTATGGGTATTATACTCAGCCTGGTTTGCCCAGAAGGTCCTAATTCAGATTTAGGGGCTGGGAAAGGCCTTAGGCATGTCTGCTTTTTGTTGTCCTTGTGTGGAAAAGCAGGGCTTAGAAGGCCAGAGACCTTCCTCAGCTGTCTCTGGAAGCTGCACAACTGGGCAAGGAATCCAAGTTCTCTGAGCCTGTGCTCTTTGCCTTCCTTGGAACAGCAAGTGAGCCCAGACTTGAGCCTGCATCATATTGGGTCCACTATGAATACCAGAGCCTTAGAGGAGAGAGAGGCTGGAGAAGGCATGCTAAGACACCCCTTAGTCTCAGAGCAAAAGCCCCTCTTGTCTGCCACAATCTGAGTCTTCATCCCTGTCCACCCTCCCCCTCCAACCCACCTCACCCCACCAGACAGGGCCCTGGTTGTTTCAGCCTTTCAAGGCAGCTTCTTAGTGGTTAATAATTAATTAACAAGTGTGACTAATTGATGGCTTCCCCTCCCACTTACCTCCTCCCTCTGTCCAAAGCAAAAGGTTTCAGATGCCAGCTGCCAGCCCTGCTAGATAGAGTCTTGGTCCTGCTTCCACATTTAAGATGATCTTGTCCTCTTCTGGGGAGGGTGGGAGGAAGGCCCAGCTGCCTGCTCCTCTATGCTAGAAAGAATAAGGATTTGGGATGAGTGGACAATGTGAACAGCAATCATCCTAACTTCCTGGAAGTTCCAGGGTTATATGACCAGTCTTCAGTGTGTTTGCAAAGCCAGCACCTCAACTTTTATTTCTTTTATTCTCACATTCATTCTCTAGACTTGCTTGGAAAATTGAAATGCCAGAGTGTAAAGTAAGTCCATGTCATTTTCAGGGCCCTGGTTCTAACCACTGCTGCCCTCCCAGCATTGATAAGCTGTGCTGTGCAGCAGGCCGTTAAAGCTCTCTTCTGGGCTCAGTTTGTAGACTTGGGGAGCTTAGCTGACAGTAGTATGTGTCCTCTCTGCAATTCCGCTCTGCTGTCTATCACGCAGGGAAAAGCCCCTCCCTCCTCCCCTCATTGCAGCCCCTGTGCTCTGTGGAGGCAGCAGGATGAGCCTCAGACAGAAATTCTGAAGGACTTTTGGACTCTTGCTCAATGAGTTGAGTCAGTGAGGAGGTGGCTGGCCTCTCCTTCCAGACCTCCGCCTCGGTTCCGCCCTCCCCTCCCCTCCCCACCCCTGCTCTAGCCAACAGCTTTCAGCCCTGGCCAGCTGGAGTCCCATTGAGGGTGTGGGTTTGAGAAAGAGATAGGGATGGTCACAGGTGTTGTTGGGGTGAGTGGCCTGCTGGGCTGTGCCTCCACCACCAAAGGGCTGTCCAGCCACAGGAAGGCAGAAAAGCAGGTGTTTTACTTTCTGTCCTTGGTAACTTCTAGTCCGCCATTGCCTCTATCAGCTCCCAGCAATCCAATAGACCCCTCCATCCTAACTGTAGGATGTAGGGTCTGCAGATTTACACCCCCTTGAGAAGTCTCCCAGCTACACTGGTGTTTTGGGATTCAGTACAACTTTCCGCTTCCCCTGCCTACAGGTGAATGACCAAGTCCACACACAGCATGGTGCACTGATCCTTGGGTCCCAGACCAGCCTTGGTTTTGTGCTTACTGTCCAGCCATTTTCTTGCAGTGCCTTCAACTAGGGGGACTGTGGACCATGTCTCAAGCTGAGGGCAGCCATACCTCATGAAGACACCTTTTTGTCATCTCCTTGCTTTTGCCATCCTGTCGCATCTTCCTGTCTCCCCCCTTTCTTCTCTCTGTTCTTTTTCTTGTTCGTGTACAGCCACCAACCAGTGCAGTAAGCCCCTTTGGACTTAGAGGACTTTCTAGGGAGGAGGACCAATTGGGGGAGGTAGGCTTGGAATGTCCCCCCACCCCAGAGTGTGCTCTGAGAGCCCCTCACCCCAGGTCATTCCAGAAACAATCCTCAGTTCCATTCCCCCACCCTCGAGCACTGAGCCACAGGAGGCTTCACAGAGCGTTCTTGTTGTTTTGGTCTCTTAAAAGCTGGGGAAAATCCAGACTACCTACACATCCTGGCCCAGGCTGGGACCAGTGCAGCCCCTCCTTGCTCTGTGCCCCCTCCTCCCAGAAACTCATCATGGAGAGTAAAGATGAGGTCAGCGACACCGACAGCGGCATCATCCTGCAGTCTGGTGAGTGGGTCTAGGAAATTCCCTGCCCTGGTCCCTGAGACTCCAGGCTTGTTGGGCTGAAACTCCCAAAGGGCTGGGGAAGGAGGGAATGGAAGAGGCCCCTGCTGGAGAAGTGGGGTGACTGAAAGGTCTGGCACCTCAAGGAACTGCAGTTTTCCTTGCTGGAAGGCACTAGGCAGGAGTTTCCGTCCTATCTGGAGCAGAGATCTGCTGTGTTCATCTTCAGCTCCAGCACTTACTAAGACATTGGGAACTCTTAAGAAGCTAGTGTTAATGTCCTGTCTCTTAAGTAAGCCTAACCCTGTGGGTCTAGTCTGCCGTGGAGGAGGAGGAGGAAGAGAAGCTACAGCTCTGACCATGAGCCCCTCCCCCCAAACATGTCACCTGGTGGGACAGCTCTCCCTTTGAACTATAATGTTACCAATCTTTGGGCAGCCAGGAGACATGATGTTTTGTGGTTGTGACACAGACCATGGTAGCCAGCCTGTAATTTGTGGGCAAGCATGAGAGTGTATGGGTGTGTGCTCCCCTAGAGGTGGTCAGCAGTGTTGTCCTAGGGATGTCTTGCTTCAGCGTTGCTGAGCAAGTGTCCCTTGTCTTCCTGCAGGCCCAGACAGCCCTGTCTCTCCAATGAAAGAGCTAACTAATGCAGTTCGAAAGCAGCAGAGGGCCCTGGAAACGAGGCTGGAGGCCTGCTTGGAGGAGCTGCGCAGACTCTGCCTGAGAGAGGCGGTGAGGCCCTTGGAGTCCCTGCCCCCACACACTTAGGGTCCATTTGAGGAGCCTTGGAACTGGGTTTGGAGGATGTTGAGGCCAAGAGGGAAGCCCCATCTTTGAGGGGATTGGAAATTAGACTGAGGTCTGGGCCTAAAGTCTCTCTCATGTTTGACCTGGACCCTGGATAGAGGGGAATTAGACCTGAACAGGGGTCCAAGTGCAGTTCCAAGCGATGAGGAACTGCAGAGGGGCCAGAAAGATGGAGGCACATTTGATAATTGTGCCTTGAGTCAGGGTGGTCTTCTGTAGGAAGTGAGCAGAGAGGATGAGAAGGTAAAAGGGAGAGAGTACAGAGTGTGCTTCAAGGATGGGTATAAGAAGACAACTGTTGCCGGGCATGGTGGTGCACGCCTTTAATCCCAGCACTTGGGAGGCAGAGGCAGGTGGATCTCTGTGAGTTCGAGGCCAGCCTGGTCTACAAAGCGAGTCCAGGACAGCCAGGTCTTTTACATAGAGAAACCCTGCCTCTAAAAACCAAACCAAAACAAAAACAAAAGACAACTGTGACATGAGGGGATGAGGTGGGCAAGGGTACAAGTGGCCCAGCCATTTCGAAGGCCTCTGGAATGTAGGGCCCGTGCATCGTGGGGCTAGACGGCAGGTTTTAAATAGTTGATCGAGGGCTGTGCAAATGGAGACGGGCCTGACTTGGACTGTGCTCCTGTCCAGGAGCTGACCGGTACTTTGCCAGCAGAGTATCCCCTTAAGCCAGGTGAGAAGGCCCCTAAGGTCCGGCGCAGGATTGGAGCAGCATACAAGCTGGATGAGTGCGCCTTGCACAGAGAGGTGAGGACCCTCAAGGAGGTGGTTGATACACCTCATTCCCAGAGGCTGGCTACCCAAGCAGTCCACTGCTTTGGCAATCTCTGTAATCCGGTGTGGGTGCTGGCTGTGTTAAGCCAGGGCTTCTCGTGAGTTGTCCAAGGGGCTCTGAGTAAGCATGCCACCTCAGCAGCTGGAGAACTGGGAGTGCAAGGGAAGACACTAACTAGGCTTGGCCCCAGTGGCCAGAGGATTAAGAATACCAATAACCAACCCAAAGAGGCAGTTGTCTGTTCAGGGAGGTTGGTGTGGCTAGAGGCCTGTCCTTTGTCAGCCTAGGTGGAAGGAGGTGGGGCTGGTCATGGGTTGACATGTTTGGTCCTTTGGGGTCAGGAAGGAAAGTGTCCCACTTAAGTCTTCTCCCAGCAGGTAGCTGGGGTGGGACACACGCCAACTTTTCATGATGACAAGTTGGTTCTGGGCCCCTGCCAATGCTCCACCCTTCGGCTGTCTGCTCACCACCCGGTCAGCGCTGTTCCCCAAACGCCAAGGACCCTCTTGGCTCTCATTCCCAACTCCTCCCTCAGGACCCCCTGAGCAGCCTAGAGCGCCAGTTGGCTCTGCAGCTTCAGATCACCGAGGCAGCTCGCAGGCTGTGTGCAGAAGAGAACCTCAGCAGACAGGTGCGCAGGCAGCGGAAGCACGCCGCGGTGCAGGAGGAGAAGAAGCTGCGAGAGCTTCAGCGTTGCCTGGGCGATCGGCGGCGGAACAGTGAGCCCCCTCCCACCACGGTGCCCTCCCTGGGCAGAGGTGAGCCCGCTGTCCTGAGCCATGCGGGTGGGCCTCACACAGCTCTTGTGGGGCGGCCAGCGTGGCCCTGCACTCCATTTTTGCATTATGCTTTTGGCTAGTACCTGGGTTAATGTTTCACGTTAGCGCCATTGGGTGCTCCTTCCTGGGTCCGCGCAGACTCCTTCCTTACCTATGTACCCCGCCAAGGCGTCTCCACCCTGGGAGACATTCTCCATCCCCTTTCCTCCTTCTGCGTCTCCCACAGAGTACACCACTTCCTCAAGACTTTAATAGACAGAAGGCGTTTCTCTGCTTGATCATAATCCAAGGGTTTGTTCAAACTCGAATATAATCTTCCGGGAAAAGTGCAGTAGGCCAAAGGCTCTGTAGTTGATGTACGTTCCTCTAGCTCAAGTTAGGCATCTCTAAGGATTGGCTGTTGCTATGGGCAGCCAGTTATGATGGGTTCAGTATGATGTGTGTTTGCACTGAAATCCAGTTGTAGCCCTACAGTCCCTTCAGCTGTCTGCTACAGGCATGGCCTAGAGTGCTTGTTTTCATGTCTCCGTTTTGCTGAATTGTTCTTGTACATTGGTACCTGAGCCCTGAATCAGAGAGGAGGCTGTGGGGCCAGCCAACATGGACTTCACTGTGTCCATTCTGGTTAGCTTCTAGTGAGTGCTGTTGAGCCCCGAGGTGGGACTCTTTTCCTTTGCTGTGACCCAAATCCTGCTTGTCAGGTCAGGACTTGTAGCCTCTGTTCCTCTACTCCCAGCTCTGCCCTGCTCCCAGGAATCTCTTGCCCTGGCCCTGGCTGTGCCTGGAGAAACTATTGCTAGGGTCCAGCTGCTGTTAGTCAAAGCCTTGAATCAGAGCCATAGGCTCATCCTGGGAGCAACAGCCTCTCTCGCCCATTAGTCCATCCCCCTCACATCAGCTCTTTCTTGCCCAGCTGTTCCCTTCTTCCCTGGCTGGATACATAGTAGGATCCTAGAGGTCCTCCCTGGTCCCTATGGCTCAGGCAGGCATTGCTTTCAGCACCCGTGGTCTCTAGTAAGGAGTGTGTGAACAGACACCAGCCAGGCCATCCTTGGAAGAAGATGGGGTAGAGGGCAAGAAACAATGTGTTCTTCCATGTCATGGCTGACCAGGGAACAAGAGAAGAGTGTGAGACTGACCCGGGACCTAGTGGCCAGACCCTATTCTGCTTCCAGGGACTCTGGTCCCTATACAGGACATCCTTCTCACTCCCCTAAGGAAAATGACCTCTGCTGTCTGTTTCCCACAGTTCCTGGGTATGGTAAGGTAGTTTCTGACCAAGGCATAGTGGTCCCCAAGGGCCACCTCTGTACTTGAAGGAGCCATTAATGGTGAGATGTGTCCTGTCCCAGTTGGTCCCCAGACCCCTGGTCCCTCTTCAGTGTGTACTTGTTCAGAGGCTGCTTTGCCCATAGCTGCTGCCATTGCTTCTGCTCAGAGTGGGGCTTTGCGGGGAATGTCACTCCTGCTGACTGTTGTGGCTGATGACACTCCTTGCTGAAGTGGGGAAGCAGGCCAGGACATGCCTAGGGCTCTGGCTTAACCCTGTGTAGGAGGGAAAAAGGCCGATATTCTCAGGGCCCTTAGTCCAAGAGAAGTGTGTGGAGGAGTCAGCTGGCACAGCCAATGACTTGTGTGGCCCCGGCACACACACACACACACACACACACACACACACACACACACACACACAAACACATGCCCTGCCCTCCAGACCAGTCTGAGGTTCTGGGTTCTAGTGGCCTGACTTGGGAGCTGAGGAGGAGGTGGCTCTGGACTAGTCAGTCCAGTTTTGTGGCTCCTGTCAGTTGTACTCTCCTGGAAGGGAAGAAATAGAGAGGGATTAATAATTAGTTTGAGGCTAGAGGGTGTTGTGAATTAAAAAGGAAAAATAAGCAAACAAACCAAAAAAATAAAAAATAAATAAAATAAAAACGAAACCCCACCCACCCTCTGCACACAAGAGTTACTCAATATGAGAAAGTAATTAGCCAGGTGAGGGTAATTAGTCAGTTCTCTACAGGTGGCAAAGGGTGGTCAGGTGTTGAGCTAATTTTCACTATGGGTGAGCCCAAGAACCACCCCTTGTACTCCTCTGCTGCAGTGGGGACCCAGTCTGTGTTTGTTGATTGACAATGTCAGTCTTGAGCAACACTGTAATCGGAACTCACGGGGCCTGGAAATGCTATGCCGTCCAGCATGGGAACTGCTAGCCGCGTGTGGCTGCCGAACATTCGAGCTTGTGCCTCCGTGGCCGACTGAGGAGCTGAATTTTTCACTTGAATGAGCGCAGCCTCACACTGCATGGTTTGGTTTGGTGGGCAGCATAGCTTTGTAAGTATGGTTTCATAGTTACATCTCTGCCTGGGGTGTTCTGCCATGGCTGCCCCGGGGAGAGCCATGGTAGACAGAGGAGAGCGGGACAAGGGTGAACCCTGACTGAGTTGGGACAGGGCTGGGACAGTGAGCGTCTCAGGAGCCACTTGGGTTTGGCAGCTTGTCCTCCCAGCTTCTACTCCTGCAAAGCTGGTCTCTTTTCACACCTCACACCTTTTGATCATCTGTTAGAGATGATGAGGGGTGATATCTTTCTTCCCAGACTTTTGCATTCTAACCAGAACCTACGATTTGAGCCCACGTTGCACTAGTGGGGTGTGAGGGTAACACTTGGATTATTTCTTCAACTTGACACTTGCAAAAAATAAAATGCTTTATTCTTAAAGTTTCTGTAAAAGACACAAAACAGCGAACCAAAATTCACTAAGAGGGTTTCTCTTCTGCTGAACCCCAAAGCAAAGGATAGCAAATAATTTTAGATTTTGTGGGTCATAGGGTGTCTTATTACAGCTAACTCTGCTGTGTTAGTGCCGAAGCAGCCAGGCATCATGAATCTGTAGTTGTGTCTCAGTGCAACTTCATTGGTGGAATCAGCTCTGGATTTGGTCTGTGGACCAAAGTTTGCTAGTGTGTCCCAGACCCCCTTTTCAAGTTTTTTCAAGACAGGGTTTCTCTATGTAGCCCTGGCTGTCCTTGAACTCAGTCTGTAGACCAGGATGGCCTCCAACTCAGAGATCCTCCTGCCTCTGCCTCTTGAATTCTGGGATTAAAGGTGTGCATTGCCACCATCGCTCAGCCATGCCAGCCTCTCTCTTACAGAAGATTTCATGGTGGTTGAGACTGTTTGCTCTTAGAACTTTTTGGTAATGACCTGTGCTGTCTGACAGGAGAGCTAATCAAGGGACATGGCTTAGAGTACAGTCACTAGCCAGACTGTCCAGGTGTGAATTCTTCATCAGCAGCCTTTTTGGTGGATTCGCCCAACCAAAAGACTGGGTTTCCTCAGTTATGTGGAGATGTGTCTACCTTAGCTGTCATGGGGATTATATGAATTAGTGTGTGCAGCATATTTAGGGAAGTACTGGCACAGTAGAAATATTAGCCCTCATTAATGTTTTCTCATCTTCATTTTCAAACAGTTGAAAATGCTTTGTGGGTTCCATCTGGGTCACACAGACTAAGTTTCAAACCCCAAAGCAGTATATCTGCTCAGGGGCAAAAACAAAAGTAAGGTTCCCCCCAATTGCCTGAGTGAAAGCTGCAGTTGTTTCGCATGGAGCTAGCATGCTCCATTTCTCTCAGGCGACTTGCAGAGCACTAGCAGGCGACTCTTCTTAGGGCCAGCTGGCCAGACATAAGTTGGCCTCATAGTCCCCATAGCCCAGACTCCCACCTTCACTGCTCTTGTGGGTACTCCAGGACTGCTTCTATTGAGACCATGGAGCTGAGTTGAGTTTGTGATGTTTGAAGATTATAGACACACTGGCAAAAATGCTTTTCCTCCTATATGCCTTCTAAAATGGCTCTTGGCCTTTCCCTTTTATTACCTGCCAGCCTTGCTTTTGTTGGCAGATGGGTACATGGTGGTCCAGAGCATTAAAATGGCTTATTCAAGGTTCCGTGGTTAAGGACCGAGCCAGGAGTACAGTGACATTTCTCATCTCCTAGCCCCTAACTTGTGAACCCCTTCTCTACCTCTGAGGAATAAGTTCCGATACATTGTTTAGCATATAGTGGGTATTTCCTGGGGGAATTCAGCGGCTATCCTGGGCTGAGGTTTGCTCATTGTTGATTAACTCTGGGCTGATTCTCTCCCTTCTCTTTCCTCCTCTTTGATTCCAGAGCTCAGTGCCTCTGATGACAGCTCCCTGTCTGATGGACTACTCCTGGAAGAAGGTGAGATAGACACTTTGGGGACGCAGTCAGGACTGGGGACTTGAAGAGTTTAATAGTGAGGACTCCCAGTGAGACCTGAAAGTTTATGGTGCTGATGAAGGCACGGTTACCAGCTAAGGATCTTTCTCAGCTCTGATGTCAATTTCTGTGTCTCTGGGCACATGCCCGTCGAGGGTAGGGGATGTGCTGAGCTCCTCTTTCAATGGATCCTTATGATGAGGAAGGGAAAGGTGCACTCTTCTAACCTGGCCTGTTAACCCTGGGTGTCGCTCCTTCACTCCGTGGCTACATTTGGGTGGAGCCAGTTAGAGTCAATGAGTGCTCTACTTAAAATCCTTGCTATGGTTGAAAAGAAGGTAGCATTGAGGAGAAGTACAAGACCGTGAATTAAGGACTTCATTTAAAAACAACTGAGAATATCAGGGTCAAAGTGGACTAATGCAATGCAGGCATGCCCGGGGTGTGTCCAGGCCAATAAGGAAACGGGGCACTTAGATGGGGCAGGAAGAAGAAAGTTAGTTAGCTGCAGAAAGGCACCATGAGCAAATGCTAGAAAGTGGAGTAGAGTTGGGGAGGGAGCAGGTGTAAAATTAAAATAGGACTGGGAGGGAGGGAGTCCTAAAGAAGAAGAAAATAGCTTTTCTTATCTGGGATTGAAGCTTTGGCCTGGAGCAGTGGGTCAAGGCATTGAAGAGGGAGAGCAAGGCACCTGCTGTGGAGGAGGTTCTTGCTGAGCCGGTTTCCTCAGCCTCTGCCTTTTCTACCCCTACAGAAGATTCCCAAGTGTCAAAACCTCCCCCGGAGTCCTCAGCACCACCTTCAAGGCCTCTCCCACCTCAGAGCCTTGAGGGCCTGAAGCCAACAGGACCTGAGTCTGGTGGCCTTGAACGGGCCCCAATCCAAAACAGCCCGTGGAAGGAGACCAGCCTGGATCACCCCTATGAGAAGCCTAGGAAGTCTTCTGAGCTCAGTAGCGAGTCAAGGTCAGGCTGGGGAGGAAAGGAGTTGGGGAGAGCCCAAAAAAGGTGGAATGTGTCGGGGTAGTCCAGACTGGGGATATGGCTGGGGAAAATGTGCAGGTGATCACCCTCCTAAACTGTACAGTGCTAGAGGTGTGACAATTGGTAGCTCTTTGGGGTGCTGGCATTTTGCAATGTTCCCTTTGGGCCCCCTGTCTCTTGAGTCTTTAAATAAAGACATGGCTGCCACTGACTTATCTTCAACCTGTTTGCAGCAGCCCGGCCACCACTCCTCAGGACCAGCCCAGCCTCTCCAGCCTGTGGCTGCTGGATCCTGCCTCCTACCATGTGGTCCCCATCCGAAATGTTCCTGGCCAGCGGCAGGGCCGTACCAGTGCCCCAGCCACCCCCGAAATGCAGGGCAGGAGGGGCCAATCGCAGTCTCTGAGGTAAGATGGCTTCCCCAGAGGTGTAGGGAACATCCCATTCACACCCCAAGCTAAAAGTACAGTGAGACACCCTAGGTGACACATGGCCAGTGCCTTGGGTGATCCTGTGTGTCCCTCTCTAGGGAGCCTCTCCAAAGAGGCTGCTCTTCAGCAGAGGCCAAGCATTTCATCTGCGAAGGAAACAGAACTTTACTGAAGGTTTCCAACCTTGCCCTGTTTTTTTGCACTGGTGGATATATTACTTATTATTGGTCACTGATGATTCTTATCTCTTTTTCAGTTGATGTACGGTTAGTTCTCATTATTCACGTTAGTTATGGTCTATAACGTTGCTGTAAACACACAATCTCCTTTAGCAGCGGTTCTTAACCTGTGGGCCATGACCCTTCTTGGGAGGGGTCAAATGACTCTTTCACAGGGATTGCATAAGGCCATTGGAATATCATTATGATTAATAACAGTAGCAAAATTAATTATGAAGTAGCAACAAAAATAATTTTGTGGTTGGGGGGTCACCAGAACATGAGGAACTGTATTGAAGGGTCACAGCATTAGGAAGGTTGAGAACCACTGTCCTATAAGAAAATATAGGTTTTTGGGGAACAGTGTTGCCCATTAACTGGTTAGTGTATATATCCTTGTTGAGCATGAATTTCTGTTTAAAGACAGTATATGTTGAAGGACACTGAACCCATGCCCAATGACACGGTAACTCAGTTTGAATTAAGTTGACCTAGCAGCCTTAGTTTCTCTACAAGGTACTTGAGAGTGCTCCTGTGCTTAGAAACTGTAGAGAGCACTTCAGCATCACGTGTGGGGCCATTTTAAATATAAAGTAGCAAGGTATGGTTCCTCCCAGCACTCAGGAGACAGAGGCAGGCGGATCTCTGGGTTCTAGGCTAGCCTGGTCTACATAGTAAGGCCCAGGACAGTCAGAACTACATTAAAAGACTCTGTCTCAAAACAAGCAAATAATAATAAAGTGGCCCACCCCCCAGGTAGACTAAGTAATACCACAGGAAGTGGAAAGGATGAAATAAGATAACAGCACATCAGCCGGGCGTGGTGGTGCACGCCTTTAATCCCAGCACTCGGGAGGCAGAGGCAGGCGGATCTCTGTGAGTTCGAGGCCAGCCTGATCTACAAAGCGAGTCCAGGACAGCCAGAGCTGTTACACAGAGAAACCCTGTCTCGAAAAACCAAAAATAAATAAATAAATAAAAAAGATAACAGCACATGAATTTCTATTTAGTTCTGTTTCATTGTGGGCACAGCTAGGGCTGGAACACAGCCTCAAGAATGACGGAGAAGCTTGTTTGCCCCTAACTGTATTTTTGTTGTTGTTTGTGTGTTTATAGGTAAGAGTTCCCTATGTAGTCTAACCTGGCCTGGAATTCACCATCCTCCTGCCTCAGCCTCCCTGGTGCTTCCTCAGCACTTGATCCTTGTTCAGCCTATGCTGGAGATGTGTGTACTTAAAGAATCCAAATTCTTTGCTGCATCAAGTGACCGTGAACACGTGTCAGTTTCCTTTCTCATTCACGGCTGGGACAAGAGACCCAGCACAAACAACTTAAGGAAGGAGGTTCTGCTTTGGCTCACAGGTTGAGGCGCTGTCCATTATGTAGGGAAGGCTCAGTGGCAGGAGGCTGAAGGCAGCTGGTCCCAGTGCACCCACAGTCAGGAAGCAAAGAGAAATGAATGCTGGCTCCCACTTCACTGTTAGTCCTTTTAGTTCAGCCCAGGAACCTGGCCCATGGGAAGATGCCACCCATATGGAGGGCGGGCCTTCTCACTTCAAGTAACCCAGTATAGAAACCCCCTCACAGACATCCAGAGGTCTGCCTCGTAGGTAGGTGAGCCTAGAGACTGTCAAGTTGACATCAGAAAAATGCCATGTATATTGATTTTGGAATTAGCAAATCATTTGTAGCAAGTAGGTGGATTGGCAAATACTACACCTATGAATAATGAAAACCAACTGTATGTTTCTTCCCAAGCCTGGGCTATGGTAATAGTTTTAGCCAATGAGGTAAAAGAGGCAGTAATCAGCTGTATCGACCTGGTACCATTAAAGCCTTATCAGGTGGCATTGAACAGCTCAGAAGTAAAACAATATACTTTGCATTTTACCTCCTTACCAATGTTACTTTATTTTTTTAATACTTTATGTATTTTTATTTTATGTGCATTGGTGTTTTGCTTGCCTGCATGTCTGTGTGAAGGTGTCAGATCTTGGGAGTTACAGTTGTGAGCTGCCATGTGGTCGCTGGAAATTGAACTTGGGTCCTCCGGAAGAGCAGTCAGTGCCGTTAGCCACTGAGCCATCTCTCCAGCCCCCAAGGTCATTTTATAAACAATGTCTTTGTGCAAAAATTTTAAAAGGCAGCCCAGCCCCATGCACCATGTATAAGCGGAACGGGGGGCTGGATGTTAGCCCTCCCTGATTTTGTGCTACATGCACCTGCCCATTGGAACGCATGATGGCTTTTCACATTTAACTTAAATGTTTGACAGTGTCTAACCAAACAGAATCCGCACATAGTGCTACTGCACATAGTGTTCCCTAGCTGGCTGAAAATGTGGCATAGATATAGCACAACATTGGCCCTTCTTTTTGGTGGATTGAATCAACTGAGCAACCAAATACTTAAAAAACAATCAATATACGGGGGAGGGGGCTGGAGAGATGGCTCAGTGGTTAAGAGCACTGGCTGCTCTTCTAGAGGACCTGGAATCTGACACCCTCACATAGACGTACATGCAGGCAAAACACTAATTAATGCACATAAATTAAAAATAAATTATTTTTTAAAAAAATCAACATGTTTCGGACATGTACAAATTCTTTCTGTGGGGCTGGGGATTGAACCTAGCACTTCATGCATGTGAAGCAAGTGTGTTGACCTATGAGCCACATTCTCTGTCCATCAGATTCTTGTCACTGTCCCTAAGTAGTACAATATGTGAACTAGGTACATGGCATTTTCACTGTATTAGGAATTATAAGTAATCCAGAGATGATTTAAAGTCTACAGGATCTATTGTGTGTAATACTTCCCTAGTTTCTGCAAGGGTCTTGTGACCTGGGTTTTGTGGCTCAGGCATCGATTTATCCTGATACAGGTCTGTGTGATAGCAATATGGCATGATGGGAGGGAGTGTGCCACCTCTGCATTTCAGGACCAGGCCGGGTTGTCCACTCTGAGGAGGTCTGCCCTCAGTAAGACCCAGTACATGCTCATTGCCTTGGCCTTGGGGTAGAACACTGGCTTCCAGGGTCATAACTCATCACTCCGAGGCGGCCCCTCCCCAACTCACTGTTGTCCTGTTTTCCTCTTCAGGGTGGACTCCTTCCGAGCAGGTGCAGAGGGCCGAGGTCGCAGTGCCTTTCCCCGCCGCCGCCCCACTCATTACACGGTGACTGTGCCAGACTCCTGCTTCACACACAGCAAGCCCCCACTGCCACACTCTGTCTGCCACTCTTGCTCTGAAGACAGCGGCTCTGATGTCTCCAGCATCTCCCATCCCACCTCACCCGGCAGCAGCAGCCCAGACATCTCTTTTCTGCGGCCCCTCTGTCCCCCTGAGCCACCTCGCCATCGTGGGGCCTGGGGCCCAGCCTGTGGCAGGGAGCTGGCCACTCACTACCCCAAACTTCTGCTGCCCGCTGGGTACTTCCCGACGGGGCGCTATGTGATGGTGGCCGAGGGCCGCCTGCCACCCGGCGAGTGGGAGCTGTGTCGAGCAGCCCTGGGTGCTGCCTGTGACGAGGAAGGTGCACCCCTGCGCTACCAGCGGCTGGTGCCCTCCCACAGCCGCATTGTGCGCACGCCCTCACTGAAGGACAGTCCTGCGGGCAGGGGACTCAGCAAGGCAGCCGTCTCAGAGGAACTCAAGTGGTGGCACGAGCGGGCACGCCTCCGGAGCAGCCGCCCCCACTCGCTCGACCGCCAAGGGGCTTTCCGTGTCAGGAGTCTGCCTCCTGGGAGGGAGAGCTTCGGGCGGGCCTCGGGACCCCGGACACAGGTACAGCTTGCCCTGGGGGAGGACGTTGGGCCGAGTAATCCGCAATTAGGAAAATTAGGCTAAAATAAAATAAAAATTCCTCTTGGCTTTGGAAGGCTCTTCTGACTTCCCTGGGGTGCCTCTTAATTGTGCCTGCTGGGTCTAGTGTCCAGTGCAAGGGCACAGAGCTCTATGCCCTGGGAGAGATCACCCACACAGATAGCTGAGAGATTTTTTCCCCCTAATGGCTTCACAGATGATCCACAAAACAGATAAATGTCCTCATAACCAAATGTGCAACCCAAGTTAGCCCCTGGAATTTCCTGACGTGAGGGCCCAGGACAAAGGGAGAACCTGGAAAATGGCTTTGTAGAAATAATCAACTCTCTTCTCACCAAACTGAGAAGCAGATGGTCTCATAGTTCAGAGCTAGAGTTTCAGGTTCTAATCCAAGCCCCACTTAAACTATATGGCCCCCATGGGTTACTTAACTCTTCGGCTTCTGTTTCCCCCTCTAAAAAAGGCATGGTAGATGACCCCTCTTCCCCCACCCCTGCATAGAGTGGATAAGAAGCCAAAATGATTAAAGCAATGTGCAGGAGTGCTGGATCAGGGATAGTTATGTTGCCGGGGCGCCCCGAGGCCAGGAGGTAGGTTGTATCGGAAGTACATAGGATTAAGAACACTCTGACTTTGGGTAGGGGTGCCCCCTTGGTTTCTGTAAGCCCTGTTTCTTCATTCTGGGAGTGAGGATAGCAGGCATGAATCCTTTCTTTATTTCCCTTTCCTGATTCAAAAGGGCTGTGCAAGGATGAGCTCTAGAAGTTACCAACAGGCTGCTCCTTTGAGACTCCCGATTCCCAGCAGCCCAGCTGCATCATCCTCCCCTCCCCCGGGTTCTTTGGGCTGTTGCAGCTGCCATCCATGGCTGGGCAGCACCCTGGCCCAGTCCCAGGCTGTACACCCTCCAGCTGACATGCCTTTGCCTTCCTGCGAGCTTGGATCTGTCTTTGGTCTAGGCTTGGCCGGTCTCAACCTGCCAGACAGGGACAATGATGAGACATGAACCTGGGAAAGGTAGGGAAGAAGGTCAAGGTGCCCGTCACACCCCAAAAGAACCTGGAGTGGTAAACGGATCAGGGGTGTTACTTGGGAGGGCAGGAGCAGACCAGCAGGGCCGTGCCTTTAAGCAAACAGAATGGTGTGACTGAGCTTGCTGTCTGACATTTCTACCCAGTTTGCTCATTATTCGCCTCTTTTCTCTCCCTACCTGTCCCAGATGCCCCCAGTGTGTGTACTCCGGAGGTCGCCAGACGGGGCGCCTGTGCAAGTCTTTGTGCCTGAGAATGGAGAGATCATCAGCCAAGTCTAACTCCTCCTTATCCTGCTGGATAAGACTCTTATATTGGAGCTGGGGCTGATACCCCCCTCACCCTTATGCGCCTCTTTCGGCTCTCCCACCCTCATCGCAGGCCGATGACTCAGAGCTGAAACCTTTGTTTTTTACATGTGTTCTCCCGAAGCCCTGACCCGAGGATTTATATCTGTGATTTGCCTTCAGGGATCCTATAATATGATTACGCTTCGTCCCCCAGAGTCTGGTCTTTTTTGGACTTAAGGCCTTGCTGGCCTAATTAACAGCATTTGTCTCCTTATGCAGGACAAATGGCATAGAGGGCCCTTTGGGATTCCCCAGACTCTCTGTGCCCTCTTCCTGAGGTAGCTGCTGGTTCTTATTGCTGGAGGTGGGTACTCTCTCAGCAAGGTCTCGTCCTTCGTTTCCCAGATACTGGGTCTTCCCCTCCCTATATGTGCTCTATGATGCACACCCAGCGGCATGAAAAGTCAGTATATCCTGGTGGAGACTCGTCTTCCGGCTTCCTCCCCTCCCCGCCTATTCCACAGGTCTCCATCTGCAGCCCTACCCACTATTCTGTCTCTATACCCTTGAGCTCCTGGACCACTAAACCTGGAGTTTGAGGCTGCACTAGACTGTCCAATTGGGCCTGGACTAGGGTCTAGTTGGTGGGGAACACTTCACCCATCATAATCACTGCTGGACATTGTGAGGCTGGCTGTCAGCTATGCCCTTTACAATCTTCATAAAACCACCACCTTGAAAAAATATATATATTTTAAAATACCACTTCTGTGGCCTCTTTGAGGTGTGAGGATGCAGTTACTGCCCCTTCCACTTTTTGCCCAGCTAGCTTCTGTTCTGAGAAAAATCCTTGTTTATTCACACCTGGTAAAGCTCATCGATGATTCCTGATGGATTGTCTTGAGACAACATGAATTCATTGTCCCAGCTCCCGAGGCCAGGCAAGCCAGGAAGCTTTCTGTGCTCAGGCCACACTCACACACTTTGTGCTTAGGGTACACTCAAAGTTTTTCTCCTTAGGCCTCCTTTGCCTCCGAGTCAGATGCCCAGTTACACATCTTGCCTAGGAGCGACTAGGGAAGTAGCAGTTGTGATTTTCTGTGGCCTTGTCCACTCAGCGCTTCTCCACTGAGCACTTCTCCCGCGACTGGAAGGATGCCTGACTCCAGTGATGTATCTGTGCTGGAGAGAAATCAGTGTGGCCCATTGCACTGGGGCTGGGGAGGGGCAGTGTCAGGACTGGGAGGCTAAGGGAGCTTGAGGGGATGCACAAGGTCTCTCTGTTACTGTTCTTACCACACCCTACAGTAGTCCCACCTCCTCTCTCCACATTGGGTTTGAATGCCCTGCTTTGGTTTGGCCTCTGAGCTCCTTCCCCAGTGTACAGAAGATGCTCCCTGTGCCACTGTATTCTCTGGATCCCTAAGTAAGTAAGTGCCTTGGATCCTAAAGCACAGAGCTGGGAGATTTCCAAGCTCTGGTCCCTCCAACCCTGAGTATCCTTCACATTAATTTATTGGCTTTACCTAACCGCTATTTTGTGTGGTTGCACAGCAGTGGTGCGCTCAGCGGCAGAGCTGAAAGAAACTGCACTGCTATGCCAAATACTTCAATAAAGTCTGATTGGCCCAGCTGAGGATGAAGGCTTCTGGGTGTGTGTGTATTGAGTTTTTTGAACAAAGGCTGTGCTCAGCTCTTTGAGATTTCTGCCTGACCTTTCCAACTGGTCTGACCATGACCGTAGGGAGCAGGTGGGGTGCCAGAAGGAGACACAAGCTGCTTCTATGACCAAAGGGAATCCAGCACAGCTCCTTAGGGTCTCCAGGACTTTGGAACTCATAGCCTCAACAGAGATGAGGCTTCATCTTCGGTTTCAAGTGGCCCAAGTCAAGCAGTGTTTAGGAAACTGTTCCCGTGCTGGAGAAACAGGCTTCCCTTGGGTGAGGGGAGGCTGTCCATAAGGAGCCACGGTGGGCTTCCCTTGGGTGAGGGGAGGCTGTCCATAAGGAGCCACGGTGTTCCCTCCACCAAGGGCAGCTGCAGGTTTCACTGCTGCCCTGTAAAAGGGGTGCTCAGGACCTGGGAGCAAGGTACCCCCCATAGCTACAGCTTCTGGAGAGCTTGTGGCCTGAGCCTGAGGTAGCCCTTTGTCAGGTAAAGGGGTCTTTGTTTTGCCTGTCCCTCTCCACAGTCAAGGAAGAGATAGGTCACAAAGGGTCAGGCAGATGGCTATGTGGGGGTGACTCCAGTCCTGCATTGGGAGCCTAGCCCTAGAGACTGTAGGAATCTGGCCTTCAAGGACCTGGCTTCATTAGGCCTCAGAGTTGTTCCACGCTAGGGATTGGGTGGGAAGGGAAGATAATTCCAGGGCCTCTAGAGAAGTTGTGGCCATCCTTATCTCAGACCCGAACATCAATTTAACTATTAACCATGGACAGTAGGGACTGGATTCTGGATTTAACTTACTTTGTGGTGAGTTTGATCTTTATTTTTCTGTGTTGGGGATGGAACCCAGGGTTTCATACATGTTAGGCAAGCATTTGGTTTTGTATTTTAGCTGGTTGTTATCTGTTAAGCCCAAGGAAATATATTTTTAGGCTTAAAAAAAAAAAAAACATGTATGGATGTTTGCATGTGTACCATTTGTGTGCAGTGCCCACTTCAGCTAGAAGAGGCCATCAGATTCCCTGGAACTGGAGTTACTGTGAGCTACCATGAGGGGGGCTGGTAATAGAACCTGGGTTTTCCAGAACAGCAGGCATCTCTCCAACTCCCATCCTCAACTACAGGAAGACCTTGACCTAATATTGGAGGGTTCTGTTATGATAATCTGTCTAGGAGGCAAGGCAGGTTGAATGGGGGAAGGGTGTTAAAAAAAAGGGGGTGGACTGAATAGCAAAGTTCTTCTAAGCAGCCAGCCATGAAATGCATCCAGTGTGAGGGACTGGTCAGGCAGCAGTTCCTTTCAGGTGCAGTCCACAGGCTAGTTCTGCTGGGCCATGCTTGGGAGGGGCAGACCTGTGGGGCACTTAGCTCCCCTATCAGAGGGCAGAAATGGGGTGATGAGTCCCAGGGAATGGGGAAGAAGCCTCTCTGCTAAAAGAAGCTTCAGGATTTGACCTTCAGACATCCAGAGCCATAGGTGGAAGCTTCCCCAGGAGCAAGCTAGAGTCTGAGATTGCCGCAGGAGATCCTTGGATGGAAGATGCCTGCATGAGCCATAAGGAATCAGGGTCCTTCGGAGGGGGTATGCATCCTCCCCTGAATCAGAATGGGAAGCTGACAGCGGGGACCCAGCATGGGCACTGTTTAGTCTGTTCTTGTTCTGTTGTGCTTTGGGCCCTGCCCCCACGTTGTGGATAAATTTAGAGCCTCAGCACACACTAAGCTAGCTGATGCTTTGCCCTCTCCAACCCGGTCCTTTCTTGTAAACGACCAGGCTGCCTCATGCAGCCTCCCCCTATACTAAAACTGCATCGCTAAGAAGACCAGCCCCTCACCAGGCCTGACTGCTGGCCTCATCACAAACTGATGGATCCTATGCTGGGTGTGCAGATGAATCTATATCCTGAGGAGAAAAATCTGAGCGGAACACCATTTTGCTCATCAATTTATGATGTCTCCTTAGAGCCAAGCTTATCAGGTAAGTAGTTTTTCCTAGGCCTAGGTGTGTCTCATCTTACTGGGGCAGTTCGGAAGTGATGATGGTTGCCAGGCCCTTGCTGGAGATGTCACTCACAGGGCACATGTCTGCTACATATGGCTACCCCTTCCATACTCTAGTCTCTGCATTCCTGCCCCCTTTGCAGGCTTGCCTCCCTAAGAGGCCTGGAGCGGAGCTGGGCACTGATAAGTTCTAAGATCTTGAAAGCTCACCTAGAGACAACTAGATGTTCCGGGGAGCCAGATCTTTCCATACCACCTATAGGTCAGCAGCCTCCTAACTGATACTTGATGTTCAGAACAGCAGTGTCCGAATTCCAAGTTCTTATACTCCCCGAGTCTTCTTACATTTAACTTTACTTCTCTATTGTGTGTGTGCATACACGTGTACAATGTGGATGTATGCCAAAAGACAACTTGCAGGAGTCGGTTCTCTCCACCATGTGGGTCTGGAAGATTGAATTCAGGCTGTCAGACTTGGTGGCTGGCATCTTTACCTGCTATGTTCTACTGGCCTTTTTTTTTTCTTTCTCCTCTTCTTCCTCTTCCTTTTCTTCTTTTAGGCAGAGTCTTGCTAAATTACTCAAGCTTGTGATTCTCTTGCCTCAACCTCCTGATTATCTAGGATTACAGGAATGTGCCCCATGCCCTACCCATAAGCCTATTGATGTCTGCACTTTTATTCCAGGTAAACATCTCAAAATCAACATGGACCATGCTCCAACCAAACCCTGTCTTTATTACCACCTTCAGATCCCTTCAGGTCAACAAATGGCAGCCCAATCCTTCTAGTTTCTCAGGCCAAAAATTTCATTTTTTTTTTCCCTTGAGGCAGAGTCTTGCTGTGTACACTGTGGCACTGGCTGGATCGGAATTCACTTTGTAGATAACGTTGGTCTCAGAGTTGCATTGATTCTTCTGCTTCAGCCTTTCAAATACTAGAATTACAAGTGTGTGCCACCACATCTATTTATTTCCGTTTCATTTGCTTTTGTATCTAATTTTACTTTTGGAGACATGATTTTACTACGTAGCTCAGGTAGGCTCAGAACTCAACTAGATAGATAGCCCAGGGTGGCCTCAAATCCAAGACCCTTTTACCTTTATAGTCCAAGTACTTGGATTACAGGTGTGTGGCACTATGCCTAACTAATTTTTTTCTTTCTTTCTTTTTTAAAGATTTTATTTATGTATTTATTTGTTTGTTTGTTTATTTTATTTATTATGTACACAGCATTCTGTCTGCAGAAGAGGGCACCAGATCCCATTATAGATGGTTGTGAGCCACCATGTGGTTGATGGGAATTGAACTCAGAACCTCTGGAAGAGCAGCCAATGCTTTTCACCTCTGAGCCATCTCTCCAGCCCCCCTAATTTTTTTCTTTAATTTTACTTTACTTTTCTTTTGTGTGTGTGTGTGTGTGCATACATGTGTACAATGTGGTTGCATGCCAAAAGACAACTTGCAGGTGTATTGTACCAGAGAATCAAATCCAGGGTCTCCAGTATGTTAGGCAAGCGCTCTACCACTGAGTTAACACTCCTATCCCTAGAAATTCCTGACTTCTTTCTAGCTTCCATACTCACTATTCTTGTCCATCACCTATTTCTACTCATCATCAAAATAGATACCAGATCTGACTACTTGCTGCTATCACCTCCTCCTGGGAAAACTACCATCTGTCTCTCTGGGTTATTGTTTCAGTCTCTCAGCTGACAGAATCTTCTTGTGCAGTCCAGGCTGGCCTTGGGCTCACTATTAGCTGAGGGTAATCTTGAATAACTGGTTCTCCTCTCTCTACCTTCTAAATGCTAGGATTATAGGACTACTGCCCTGGGGCCTGGGAGTGGGGGTGGGATTTAATTTACGGATGATCTCTCTACCTTTATTAGTTTCTTGATCCTCAAAACACAAAACTCCATCTTTCCCATTGCTCAGCTGAGGAAACTGAATCGAAGGGTTCATTTGCTGCGGGTCACAGGACTAGTGAATGGAAGGGCTGTGCTTTGGTTCCCTGCCTGGAACCTTGTGTCTGTAGGGACACAAGAAGATATGAAAAGACAACAGAGGCCTGAACTCTGCCTCAACACACTGCCATATCCTTCATTCATTTGTCTTGGCCTTTCTAGATTGAACTTGGGATAATCAGGCTTTTTGCCCAGCCTCCCCCCCAACCTCTGTCTCGGCTTCTTGTCACAGCAGTCCCTTAAGGCTATATGCATCTCCCTTTAGTTGATGAAGGCTCCCCAGGACTGTCACCTTCCAGCCAGAGGTGATCAACCAAGAGATGTGTTCTTCCTCACCTCAATCTTCTTGGCCAGAAGGGGTTTGGGACAGTAGTTATTCATGTTGCCATTTTGTTGGCTCAAAGTGCATTCACAGTCAGGGATTTCAAAGCCAGTGTTAGACAGTCCTCGAAATCTGTAGGACACTGAGAGTGACTTAAAGACCTCTCTCTTCTCAATCATACTCGAATCAGTGGCCATGTCTGATGCAGAAAGTCTCTCAAGTCCACAGCTGAGTGTTTTCCATGTTGGCTTCCATGTTTGCATGAGCGGTGCTACCAATGCAGTGCTGAACCTTGGTGGTTTTCTAGTCTACTCAGTGGAGGGGGAGGGGAAGAGGGGCTGTCCCTTCCTAGCCCACCGGATAAAACCAGCTAACCTCTTCCAATGACACCCCCTTTCAAGACTGTGCCACTCAGAAAGACAAGCCTATCAGTTTATTCTGGATTTTGTGGAACCAGGACAGATGGTAAGGAGATTCTTTGAGGAACACAGTGAGAAAGTCTAAAGGTCCTAGCCCTAGCCCTGAAGCCACCTGAATGTCAGCTTGTTAGTGGCTCTTGATTTGGAGAAATCTTGGAGGCCAGGCCACTAGACAGGTTAGCAGTACCCCTCCTGTCTAAAAGATCTTCTTTGTAGACTGCGCCCTACTGAAGATACAAAGGCTCAAACTATCAGTGCTGTGTAGCGCTGAGACATACTCTATACTGTGGTCTAGTTGGGTTGAGAACAGGCATAGTATGGGGTGCAGGTTTCAGGTTCTGCCCTAAAACAAGTTTTCCGTTCTGTCCCAGTCCTATTCAGAGAAGCTCAGGTTTCTCAATGCTGTGCAAATTTTGAGTACTGTTGTACGTGACCAACAAAATGGCAACATGAATAACTACTGTCCCAAACCCCTTCTGGCCAAGAAGATTGAGGTGAGGAAGAACACATCACTTGGTTGATCACCTCTGGCTGGAAGGTGACAGTCCTGAAGCTGGAGGGCGGGATTCCTGTGTGAGGCAAATTCTCATTTTTTCCGGGTCTTTCTAGACATTCATCCAGGAAGAACCCATTGATAACTTGGACAGCAGTGTGCGTCAGCAAGCTATGCTCTCCATCGTGGCCCTGAGGTTCCTTCCCTATGGACCCTCTCCTATCCTCTGGGGCTCTGATCCTGAGAACATGTGGGTTGGGAGGACAGGCAAAGCTTGGGAACTTGACTGGTGGATAAAAGTGGCAAAGTCTATGGCTGCCACTTCACCTGCCTACATCCTGGGACCGGGAGTGGCGGGGGTGGGGGGTGATGGTGGGGGAAAGCTCTCAGAAATCTATTAGGACATCTAGTTTAGGAAGCTTCCCTGACAAGTGTTCCCTTGCCCTGACAAGGGGTCACTGGAAAGCAGCCCACAGTTTTCTGTACCTCAGAGAGTAGAAAAGCAGCTTCACCCAGAGGGTTCTGAAAATATACCTCCGTCTCACACAGGACCCCCTCTACCCCTGGTTATTCATCATTTCTCCTCCAAGTCAGGTGAAGCCTCCTTTCTACTTGTGCCAGAAGGTGGATTTGGTCAACGTTAGCATCACCAGTGTATTCTCCCTGCTGCTCATTGTGCCCAGTCCAGACCGAAGGGAGAGCACTAGTCTCTACCTCCAGGTAACCTCCATATCTAACCATTAGGATGGATTTGCCTTGGAGACCACCTCCTGTTTGCTGAGCTTCCTGGCCTTCCCCCTGCTCTAACTCCTCCCTAGGGAGCCCAAGACCCCATGGCCTCCATTCTGCTCGCTGTCATTCGGGGCTTCCCAGAAAACGATCACTGCCCATATCCTTTCTCTCTGATCATTTCTCTCAGATGCCACCAATAGTCTGAGACAGTCTAGCAATGAAAACCATAGATTATAGCTATTTGGTTTTAAAGTTGGGGCTGGGGATATAGCTCAGTGGAAAAGCACTTGCTTAACACTCAAGAGACCCCGGGTTCCCTTCCCAGAGTTGCAAAGACAAAACACAGAAGTCTCCATAAACTGCTAGAATGGCTCTCTAATGCTGAGACTTCTAAGTGGATGTCTTAGTTGGACAGACATGCCTACAACCTGTATTTCATGCTTGGCTACCATTTGAGATTGGCCCGGCCCCACCTTTATTTAGTAAGGCTGAGAACAGTCAGCACTAAAGGAAACTAAGGCATGCAGTTAGATACGAGGGCAACAGAACCACACTGGTTCCCTGCTCCTTTATCCTAAGGAAGAGATGGACAGAGTGTTGTCAGGAAGCTAAGCAAGCATGTGACAGCCATCCTGTCCTACACCTCATGTCTCCTCACTTCTCAGACAATCCAGGCCTTGGATGAAATGTTGCAAGCTCTTGTGCTGGAAGATATGAGCCCCAACATGCTTATACTGCAAAACTTCATAGAGGTAGGTGGCTGCATAACCCAGTACCCACACTGCTTCCTGTACTCTATGCTAGCTAAGACAGGAGGGAATATGACAACAGTCTGGAGGTCCCTCAAGTTCCAAAGATTCTCAAGCCCGAACATGCATGAGCCTGAGCTGGAGAATTCAGTCCTGTGTGTCCCCCAAGATGTTCTAAGGATGATGTTTGGGAATCAGAGCCATCAGGACTCTTTTCTGTCTAGAACTTGGGCCTGCTGGAACATTAGCAGTGATCATATGTATGTCCAGGTTACACTGGAATCTTCTTAGTATTTTCACTTGGTTTCTCTGCACTGTGATGGCGATCAGTGTTCATCCCTCAAGCTTCTCTTTTACCTCTTGATGAGTACCTTCAGCAAAACTCAAAGTATTACAGAGCACTTCTTTTTTTTTTTTTTTTTTTAAAGATTTATTTATTATGTATACAGTGTTCTGTCTGCAGGTACATCTGCAGGCCAGAAGAGGGCACCAGATTTCATTATGGATGGTTGTGAGCCACCATGTGGTTGCTGGGAATTGAACTCATGACCTCTGGAAGAGCAGCCAGTGCTCTTAACCGCTGAGCCATCTCTCCAGCCCTACAGAGCACTTCTTTTTCTTTAGTTGATTTAAAATATTCTTAGCTTTGACAATTCTTCACTTCTTGAGAACCAGTTTGAGTTAGGAAAACAGCCAAGAGTCCCTTGAAAACAATGTTCATGAGCAAAATGGCTGTTGACTGGGATAAGATGTTTTGCATAGCATTCCGCATGACTACAGATAAAGAGATAGGCAGGACAGATTGTAGGCCAAAGGTTTTGTGACTGGGTTGGGGTCCATGTTTCTCTTTCAATAGCCTGCAGAGTACCTTCCAGCACCAAAGCGACTAGAATGTAAGGGTGAGGGCTTCATGTGGTTCCAGCTCAGCTTCTCATGTTCAATGAGTTGTGTGGATGTTGTCTTCAGCAGTGGGACCCCTGACATCAGTTTGTGGAGAGCTACCCTTTGTCTTAGCATCAGCCTGGGTTATTTGGGGGATTCCCATGAGACCCCATTGGCCAAAAACTCAATTGAATGCAACCCAGACCCACCACTGGAAGCCTCTTCTGGCTACAAGAGATGGCCAGTTGAGACTCTGTATCCCCCATTTCTAGGAGTCCTCAGTGGGATCACCTTCAAAGGTCCCAGGAAATTTCCACTGCACTAGATTTCCACCCCACCTCACAAATGTCTCCCAATTCCAGGAGCCTTTTCCCACACCCTCTCCCCCATCCCATCTCCCTGCACCTGATCTTTCCTGCTCCCATCTCCACTTGCTTCCAGCCCACCCATAAAATCTCTAACCGGGTGGTGGTGGTGCACACCTTTAGCCTAGCACTTGGGAGACAGAAGTAGGTGGATCTCTGTGAGTTCAAGGCCAGCCTGGTCTACAGAGTGAGTTCCAGGACAGCCAGAACTACACAGAGAAATCCTGTCTTGAAAAAAAAACTCTATTTACACTTCCCAGAGAGATCTATGAGCCCCTCCCCCAACTCCTCCTCTTTACCTAACCTCTCTGGATCTATGGATTGCAGCTTGGTTATCATTTACTTAACAGCTAATATCCATTTATAAGTGAATACATAGTGTATTTGTCTTTCTGGGTCTGGGTTACCTCACTCAGGATGATTTTTTTTTTCTTATTCCATCCATTTGCCTTCGAATTTCATGATGTTATTTTTGTTAACAGCTGAATAATGTTCCATTGTGTAAATGCACCACATTTTGTTTCTCCATTCTTCAGTTGAGGGACATCCAGGTTGTTTTCAGTTTCTGGCTATTATAAATAGAACTGCAACGAATATGGCTGAGCAAGTGTCCTTGTAGGATGGAGCTTCCTTTGGGTATATACACAAGAGTGGTATAGCTGGGTCTTGAGACAGATTGATTCTCAGTTTTCTGAGGAACCACCATATTGATTTTCGTAGTGGCTTTACACTCCCCCCAGCAATGGAGGAGTGTTCCCCTTGCTCCACATCCTCACCAGCATGAGCTGTCACTTGTGTGTTTGATTTTAGCCATTCTGATAGGTGTAAGATCAAATCACAAACCAGTTTTGATTTCCTAATGGCTAAGGATGTTGAATATTTCTTTAAATGTTTCTCAGATACTTTGAGATTCCTCTATTGAGAATTCTCTGTTTAGATCTGTACTCCATTTTAATTATATTATTTCAGGGGTGTTTTGTTTTTTGAGACAAGATTTCTCTGTATAACAGATCTCTGGCTGTCCTGGACTCCTTTTGTAGACCAGGCTGACCTCAAACTCACAGAGATCCAGTATTTTATTTTTTGATATCTAGTTTCTTGATATTTTGGATATTACCCCTCTGTCAGGTGTGGAGTTCACAGAGATCCAGCATTTTATTTTTTGATATCTAGTTTCTTGGTATTTTGGATATTACTCCTCTGTCAGATGTGGAGTTGGTAAAAATCTTTTCCTATTCTGTAGGCTGTCATTTTGTCCTATTGACAGTGTCCTTTGCCTCACAGAAGCATTTTAGTTTCATGAGGTCCCATATATTAATTGTTGATCTTAGTACTTTGAAATATTAGTGTTCTGTTCAGAAAGTCTTTTCCTGTGCCAATGCATTCAAGGCTATTCCCTACTTTGTCTTCTATCAGGTTCAGTGTGTCTGGTTTTATGTTTGAGGGCTTTGATACACTTGGACTTGAGTTTTGTGCAGGATTATAAATATGGATCTAATTGCATTCTTCTACATGCAGACATCTGGTTTGACCAACAACATCATTTGTTGAAGATGCTCTGTCTTTTTTTACAGTGTGTATTTCTAGCTTCTTCACAAAAAAAAAAAATCAGGTATCTATAGGTGTGTGGATTTATGTCTAGGTCTTCAGTTTGATTCCATTGAACAATGGGTGTGTTTTTATGTCAATACCATGAGCTTTTTATTACCATAGCTCTGTAGTACAATTTGAAATCAGGGATGGTGATACCTCCAGCAGTTCTTTTATTGTATAAGATTGTTTTAACCATCCTGGTTTTTTGTTTTGTTTTGTTTTTCCAATGTAGTTAAGAATTGTCCTTTCAAGGTCTATAAAGAATTTTGTTGGAATTTTGATGGGGACTGCATTGAATCTATAGATTGCTTTTGGTGGGATGACCAGAAAATGGGTTATTTTATATGCAACTAAAGTTGGATTATATTTGCCACTTTGTTTGGAAATTTTTTACTATAAATTATAGTAACATAATGTAATATAATTTATTTTAATGTGACATTGAACAGTAGAATAACACTAAAGGTTTTTTTTGGGAAACACTACATAAAAACTATATATGAAGAATTTAAGTGGAGTTCCCCTATACAGAGGGAATAGTGCCTCTACCAGGCACCATAGGCTATCAAAGAAAAGTCCCAGTGCCAGGTGTGAGTTACCTTCCTTCAAGTTGTCGATCAAGGGTTCTGCCATAGGACCCTCAACACTGCAGGCTACTTGCATTGCTCTTGGTTGCCTAGCAGGACTTGATGGTAAGACCCTATTGTTAAAAACACTACATACGGGCTGGAGAGATGGCTCAGAGGTTAAGAGCACTGGCTGCTCTTCCAGAGGTCCTGAGTTCAATTCCCAGCAACCACATGATGGCTCACAACCATCCATAATGGGATCTGGTGCCCTCTTCTGGCCTGCAGGCATACATGCAGACATGTATACATAAAAAAATAAATCTTTAAAAAAAAAACACTACATACTTGAGTCATTGCACATGAAGACATAAGGCTCAGGCTTGCCTTGGACTCTCAGCAGTCCTCCTACCTCTGTCTTCTGAATGCTAAGGACATGTCTGAGTTTGTACTGGATGCCAGATATGGGTGGTGGTCTCCCGTTCTCCCTTATGCTAGGACCTAGGTATAGAGCCCAGGTCCTGGGGCAAATGCTATCTTACTGAGCCACAAGTCTCAGCTCATCTTTTTGTTTCTTTTCTTTATGTGCCCTGCTTTCTCTCTCTCTCTCTCTCTCTCTCTCTCTCTCTCTCTCTCTCTCTC
>CAJQZJ010032679.1:2671740-2688935 GCA_907164525.1 Lophiomys imhausi
TCTCTCTCTCTCTCTCTCTCTCTCTCTCTCTCTCTCTCTCTCTCTCCTTTATCAAAACAGGGTTTCCCTGTGTAGCCCTGCCTGTCTTAAATTCACTCTGTACACCAGGCTGGCCTTGAACTTTGATATCTGCCTAACTGTACCTCACGAATGCTGAGATGAAAGACATGTGCCACTGCTGCCCAGGCTAGCCCCTTTTTTCATACGAATGTTCATAACAGGGAGAATAGGAGCTGTTCCTCAGCTCTGACCCCAGATCCACTTTTCAAAAGTGAGCACCAAGCAAGACAAAGGCCCCTCTCCACTGGTGGAACCTCAGCCTAAAACAGCAATCAAAATGCCTTCTCAGGGGACTGCCAGAAGATGGTGTGAGTTTTTGTCCCCCAGAATCCTTATTGAAGCACATTATTATGGAGCCCTAGAAACCATTGGCTCAGAGTTCACCCTTCAGAGAACACATCATTCCGGAACCCGGCCTGGCGGCGGGGGTGGGGGGCGTCGGGGGGATGCACATGCTGTTGAAATGACTCCATCCTCCACTTCCTCCTGCTCCTCCTTGCCCTTGAAGGTGTACTTTGCTCTCTTGAAGCATTTCCTGTGTGAAGAGTCTCTGGGAGGGAACAGATTGAGTGCATGAGGACTTGCCTTACCGAGTTCACAGGGTCTGTGCTCCTTAGAGCCCTCTTCCTCCTGCTGCTGATCTTTCTGGTTGTCAGCTGTAGACACAGGGCAGGCTAGGAAGGGAGCGCAGCTCTGCCGCCATGTCGATGAATCTCTCTGTCCCTTCTGCAGATCATCTTACCTTGGTTATTGCTATCGGACAAAGTGCACGAGCAGATCCGAGCCTTGGGCACTATTTATCGATTATTGAGGTTTATTTGTAATTTCCATGATCTGTCTGTGAGTATTTGCGGACCGGTGCTAGGCTGACCCAGCATGCCTTGCTTCTCTTGGGTCAGCAGTGCTGGTTGAGCTTGGGGTTCTGCAGGGACAGCTGGAGAGCAGGCAGTCAGAGTATGTCCCATTTTTCCACATTAGTGTTTACTTCTGTCCCTGACAACCAAGAGTATTGATTTATTGTTTGACTTGTCCTGGGCCTAATAAGTTTTGATGAGCCTGATTGGGGTCTTTGGCCTAGCCAGCTGGGTGGAGTCTCAGTGCCTACTGGGTAATGTATGTCAGAACTCTGGCTGTCCTTTTCATTGCATGTTGGATAGAGAGGCTTTTCTTAGCCAGGACAGTGTCAGGTAGGAAGGGATGGGACACACAGAGACAATGATAAAGGGATGTAGAAGGAGAAGAAGTTTGGGGTGGGGACCTCAGCAGGGAGAAGCCTCCTCAGGATGAGGAGAGGAACCATTTCTGCTTTGTGTCAGGAAATGGTATCGTTCTCCATAGTTGGGAAGCTGATAACCACCTTCAGTCTCTTCTGCCTGAATCCCAGCCACGAGATCTGCACAGGAGCGTTAGAGGCACTCCATTACTTGTTCACCATCCTCGTGCTTCAGAGAAGTAAGTGAACTGCACTCGGGTGGCCACCTGCAGCCGGACCCACTGAATCAGTGGGTACCTGCATTGTTTCAGACATACCCCAAAAAGCTGGTCCCTCTAGCAGGTGTGTCTGAGAGGGAACATGATGTGCCATAATGCAAGGAGACCAGGTGATCAGTAGATCAAATCTGGAAACTTGGCTTGGATAAATGCTAGCCCTGTCTCTGATACCATGTCCATTTCAGGGACATTTGGGAGGGCAACTAAGCTTGAAGTCACTTGTAGGGTCCACTTGAATCCTCAGTATTTCCCAGCTCTCCTGTCCCAATCGTATACATAACACTAGGGAAGTAAGTAAGCATTTTTTCTTGGGGAACGACTGTGAGCATTTTCATTTAGCCTTTCTGTTTAAAAAGCACAGTCATGATCACCAGGGTGTCGGGGAATTTGAAAACTCCCCCAACACCAATTTCAGAGACCCTGCCTTCTTATGATTCAGTGGGGTGCACCTGTTAACCACAGAGGAATGACTTGGTCCACAGTTGGTCATGGTATAGGAACAGGGGCAGCTTGAGTCCCGACTCACATTCTCCCTTCACTTTTCACTTGAGGGCTAGGGAACTCCCTCTATTTTTTTTTGGGAGGGGGCAATGCTATTTCATCCACATACCTCTATTGCTCTCAGAGGCTTGGAGGATAGATGGGGGCATGGATTCATTTTCTGTTAAGGCCTAGCCTCTTATGTGCTGTTTTTGGATTGGAGGTGACAAGCAGAACACAGAGACCATCCTGAAGGACTTACAGAAGCATTTCCGTGGAAACTGGACGGCCAACATGCAGAATCTCACACTGGTAACCGGGATGCCTACATGCATGGGATCTCCACATGCATGGGAGGCTCATGTGCATGGGATGCCCAGAGGGAGAGAGTTAGTAGGGGAAAAAGGAAGCTAGTAGTAGATTATAGAAGTAAAAATTCCTACAAATAGGAGTGTTTACAAACTCCAAATGTAAGGTACATTCTCTCCTAGAGTTGTGTGAATTTTGAGGTCACCAAGAAGGCTTTAGAAAGAAGTGCTCATGTCCCCAAGCTCAGCCAACCCCAGGTCACCTCAGTCAGATATACACAAATATCCTTTGTTCCTTCCTCTCTCTCCCTCTCCATACCTCACCTGTCTGCTCTTCCTCCCCTGTAGCTAGCTCTTCAATCTGTCCACCCTGCTGCAGCCCCACATCAGTTATTTGATTTGTTTTTGTTTTTTTGTTTTTTGGTTTTTCAAGACAGGGTTTCTCTGTGTAGCCCTGGCTGTCCTGGACTCAATTTGTAGACCAGGCTGGTCTCGAACTCGCAAAGATCCGCCTGCCTCTGCCTCCCAAGTGCTGGGATTAAAGGCGTGCGCCACCACTGCCCAGCTTTTTTTGGTTTTTTGAGACAGGGTTTCTCTGTGTATCTCTGGCTGTCCTGGACTCACTTTATAGACCAGGCTGGCCTCGAACTCACAGATATCCGCCTGCCTCTGCCTCCCAAGTGCTGGGATTAAAGGCGTGCGCCACCACCGCCCGGCCAGTTATTTGAATTGAGTCCTACAACAGCCTCTTACTAAAGGCTCTGTTTCCAGCTATCTCTCTGTCACCCAGGAAAATGTTTCTAAACTATAAACCTTATAATGTTCCCTTCAGACTGTGTGCAAACTCTCCATTGTCCTTCCTCTACAGGCTGAGCCTCCTCAGTTGATCCACAAGGACCTTAGTGGTCTGGTTCCTGCCTTAAAGGTCCTGCCTTGTCTTTCCTTACTCTCCTTTTCCTGCTGCCCCCAATCTTCCATGCGGGACACTATAGTCATACTGAGGTCTCATCTACCCAGCCTTTGCACATTCTATCTCATTGCTGGAACTTGCTCGCCTCAGGACTGGACTCCAGGAAGCCTTTTTAAGTCTTTCCAGCTAGTTTCAGTGCCTTGTCACAGCCATCATTAGCATTTTCCTCCTTCCCTATCCCGGATGGATTTGAGTACCCAGAGAGGCAAAGGCATTGAGGGTCTTGCTTGCAGTCCTCCCTAGATCCCAACAATGGAGCCACACACAGAGTTGGTGCTAATACTGCCTGATTGCAGTGAGCTCCACATTTGCAGATTCCTGTGTGAGGCACGCCTGGCTCTCTACTTGCTTCAGAATGCTGTAAAGTCACTAGGCATGGAACATGTTTCCAATGGGCTAGTGCAACTGCATTTCAAGTTTAGAAATGAAGGGCCTTTGGCATCATCCTCTGTATCGCATTGTCTGAATTGTTCCTTCCTGGGGACATCAGCGTTGGTGACTCTCTGGATATGACCTCCCATCACAGATGCTTTCCTGGCCACCTCCTTAACTGAACCTTGCCTGATGGGTCTCTGTGACTGCCCCAGGATACTTTGGGGCAGTCTTCAGGTGGGATGCTGAAATGGAGAGTGTCTCTCTTCTCTCAGTTCTTCAGGAAATATCTGACCCCCATAGAGAAAGCCGACATGCTCTTGGTGGCCATGGATGCCATGATCAACGGTAGGACGAATGCTGTCTTTGCGGCCTCCAAGATGTTAAAGATGATCCTGAAGTACCCTCTTATAGAAATTGCCAAGGTAGGCTTTTGGGGGGGGGACTCCCTGCTTCAATGTCTTTTTGTTCTATTTTGGGGTCTTGTTTTATTTCCTATCAACTTAAGCTTGAGGAATCTCAAGTCCCTTAGCCTTGAAGAGGAAAGCCTACCTGGCAAGTTGTTTTTACGATAGTGCAAAAGGTATTTTTGGGGGTAGAGTGGGAAAGAATGAAGTAGTGATGGCCAGGCCTCCATCTCCACAGGAAGGCAAGAACTGGGTCAAAGATATAGTGCAAGAATACTAAGGCCTCACGGGACCAGGGGAGACCTCATTCCTCCTGCTTCTAGATGCTGTGTATGTATGTGCTATGCATATAGATGCTCCTTCACAGGACCAGGGAAGACATCATTCCTTCTGCTTCCAGACACTGTGTATGTGCCATGCGTATAGATGCTCCTTCATGTAGATGGAAAAATGCACAGTTGAAGACAGATTCAGATATACGTATTAGTGACCAACCAAATTCCAAACAGAAACAACTTTGAGAAGGGATGGTAGCTGGGCTTGGTGGCACATGCCTTTAATCCCAGCACTTGCTAGGCAGATATCTGTGAGTTCAAGATCAAGACCAGCCTGGTCTACAGAGTGAGTTCCAGGATAGCCGGGACTATGTAAAGAAACCCTGTCTCGAAAAAAAAAAAAAAAAAAAGAAGGGATGGTAGTCAGGGGGTGGGTATTGGTGCATGCCTTTAATCCCAGTACTCAGGCTTAAGTGCTAGGGTAAAGGCAGGCAGATCTCTATGAGTTCCAGGCCAGCCTGGTCTACAGAGTGAGTTTTAGGACAGCCAAGGCTACCTAGACAGGCCCTGACTTGAAAAGCCAAAAACAAAAAACAAAAAAACCTGGGCATAGTGGCACATGCCTTTAATCCCAGGGCTTGGGAGGCAGAGGCAGGTGGATCTCTGTGAGTTCAAGGCCAGTCTGGTCTACAGAGAGAGTTCCAAGACAGCCAGGGCTGTTACACAGAGAAACCCTGTCTCAAAAAAAAACCCAAAACAAATAAATAAACAAAAATAAAGCAGAAGAAAAGAAGGGAAGGTTTGTTTTGGTTCACAGTTTCAGACCACCATAACAAGGAGGGCATGGAGAATCTCAGTACACGGCAGCAGGGATATTAGAGAAGGCTGTTCCCATGGCAATAGACCAGGAATGAGGGCAGGATGCAAGGGCCCAGGCTGTTGTCTTCAAAGGCCTGCTCCTAATGATCTAGCTATACTAGCTAGGTACCCCCTAAAGGTTCCACAGCCTCCCAAAATAGTGCCACCAGCTGAGGAACAAGTATTCAAAGCATGAATTTCTGACGGGCATTTCTGACTCATATGCCAGCAACACAGATATATGCAGATGCTCTTTGACATCATTATGGTGGGTATAATAAAAAACTCATTGAAAATATTGGGAGCTGTGAACACACCTAGCCCACCAAACAGCCTGGCTTAGCAGCACCCTGTAGTGTCGGTCGTCTCCTCTTGTCATCTGGTGGCTAATATAACTGCAGCTCCCTGCCACCACCCAGCATCCAGAGAATGATGTCCCACATACCATCTCCCCAGAGAAGAGGAAAGTTAGTTCAGAGTATTGTTTTAAGGAATGTTTATTTGCTTTCATGGCATCACAAAGTTGGAAAAATCGCAAGGCAGGGGCTGGCTATGTGTTTAAGGGAGATAAACACTTAGGAGGCGTGGCCACGAATAGAAGTGAAAGGCAGAGACTCCTCTACCAGAGGAGGTAGGACAAGGCAGCTTCACTTTAGATGTTCTGGTTATTAAATCATTTAAAAGATCTTGGGAACTTATCTTGCCACTGTCATTGGAATGGCTTCAGCCACTCCTTCCTCTTGCTCATCACATCTCTTTAGTGGGGCTTGTCAGCTTTCCTGGGTCCAACTCTTTGTGGGTCTCTGGCCAGCAGAGCCATCTGATCCCATGCCTCAAAGCAGACCACTGATGGGCCTTTAGAGCAGAATGGGCCTCTGGAGCCAACTACTCAGCCATTCCAGTGAGCCTTGTGGCCGCCACACTCCGCTGTAAGCAATATGGCCATTGCAAAATCAAACATGAATAATGTACCTTAGAGGCCTGCAAGAGGGAGAGGGTGAAGACAATTGTCACCCATCTTATAGACAGTCCTGAGAACATAATTCCATATTTGCCTCTGGCTTGAGTTCCATTCTCTGCATCCTGAAAAGAAGTAGCTCACCGTCTTCCATCATTTTTCTCCCTGTTACACTGTTATTGGGTCCTCAGTTCATGTCACAAGGCAGCGATGAGCATGTACCACGATTATACTCACACTTCAACCTAGACAGGTTCTTTTCTTTAAACATAGCTTTTTATTTGCAAACTGCTTACTTAAAAATAATTCAGATCAGGCTGGAGAGACGGCTCTGTGGTTAGGAACATGTGTTCTTCCAGACGGCCCAGGCTCAGTTCCCAGCACCCGTATGGGGCAGCTCACACTCACTTGTAATTGTAGCACTAGGGGATCTTTTGCTTTTAGCCTTCACAGTGTCCGCACATGCTTGTGTGTACGCACACATACAGATGCACACACAGGAAATTAATGTAAAGTAATGAGCAAAGGTTCAACAATGGAGCTTGCAGGCTTGGAGATTGAAGATTCTGGGCTATTTGCATGACAGGTAATATCCAGTGGTTCTCAACCTTCCTGATGCTGCGACCCTTTAACACAGTTCCTCATATTGTGGTGACCCCCAACCATAAAATTATTTTTTGTTGCTGCTTTATAACTCTAATTTTGCTACTGTTACAAATCGTAATGTGAATATCACAGTGACCTAAACACTCAGCTGGTGTTTTGGTCCAGAAAAAGCCTCCTGCCTGCTCTTTCAGGTGCCAGAAATCATCCAGTTAATTTACTACTACATAGACAAAGTCTCCGAGAAAAACAACCAGAATATTATAAAGAAGATCTTCCAGTTGCTGATCCAGTGCCACACAGAGGAAGTTATCCTGACACTGTTGAAGATAAAGGATCCGTCACACAGGTGAGCCACCCCGTCAGCTACAAACATATAGGCCTCTAGTGGTCCTTTAAATGAAAAAAAAGAAAACAACAAACAACAACAAAACCAGCATGGACCTGTTCATGTGTGTCTGCAAGTGTGCAGATGTGTACATATGTGTGTGGAGGCTAGAGATGACTTCATGCACCTTCTTTAGCCACACTTCACCTTATTTTTCTGAGACAGGATTTCTCACTGAAGTTGGAGCTCACCAGTTCAGTTTGATGAGCTTGTCAACAGGCTCCAGGGACCTGGCTCTATGCCTCCTGAGTGCTGGGGTTACAGACGTCTGTTGCCGTATGCAATTTTTTTATGTGGGTGTTTGGGCCCCATATGTATCTCTCTGGCCCCTAGTTTATTCTTACAATGTATTCGATATTGAACATTTTCTTTGTTTTGTTTGTTTGTTTGTTTGTTTTGTTTTTCGAGATAGGGTTTCTCTGTGTAACAGCCCTGGCTGTCCTGGACTCATTTTGTAGACCAGGCTGGCCTTGAACTCACAGAGATCCGCCTGCCTCTGCCTCCCGAGTGCTGGGATTAAAGGCGAGCGGCCAAAGTTTTTTTTTAAGCAACATTCCTTCCGTATCTTTTTCTTCCATTTAATAATTCTAGCCAAACTATAGGAGATGCTGACTTCTTTCTCTGTCATATACACTCAGATTATCAGGACTTTATCCAGAACGCATCAGAAGCTAATCTTTTTATTTATTTATTCATTCATTCATTTTTAGGTTTTTGAGACAGGGTTTCTCTGTGTATCCTTGACTGTCCTAGACTCACTTTGTAGACCAAGCTGGCCTTGAACTCACAGAGATCCACCTGCCTCTGCCTCCCCAGTGCTGGGATTAAAGGCATGTGATACCACACCCCACCTGACATTTTCTTATTTATTCAGAACAGAGTTATTCTAAGGGCTGTCTGCTTTATTGCAGAAAATCTTGGAAGCATGGAAAATTTAGAAAAAGCAAAGCCAAAAAAAGTATTAAATTACAGCCAGTAGCACCTTCTGTTATCATTTGAGTATAATTTATAATTTGTTTACCTTTTAAAAGCAGTTTCATTATATATATATAAAATATATATATAATTTATATATAATGTTATATATATAATATATAAAGTAATTAAACCCATACCATATTTATTAATCTATGTATTTTTTATTTAATGTTTATTACAAAATTTTGTAAATTAAAACCCTTTATTAAGCAAACTATTAATGTCTCCTTGATCTTATATTGTAAGGCTATACTATAATTTTCTTTTTTAAATAAGAAGTTAGTATACATGTATCAAATTTACCTTTTTGACATATAGTTATATAAATTTTTTAAATGTGTAGTCACAAATAATCATCACTACAACCATGACAGGATGTCCGTGACTACTCCTCCCCAATTCCTTTGTTCTGCCTTTCTAGGGCCAGTCCCTTTCTGTACCCTCAGTTGCTGGCAGCCACTGGTTTGTCTTCTATTCTATCATTTTGCCTTTTCTAGGGTGTCCTGTATCTATATCCATACAATGTGGATGGCTTAAAAGGTAAAGTTACTTACTGTCACCAAGTCTGATGACTCCAGGTGAAACCCTGGGACCCACATAATACAAGGAAAAACACATTTCCACAAGTTGCATTTTTTAAACTAAATTAATTTTGTGTGTGTGTGTGTGTGTGTGTGTGTGTGTGTGTGTGTGTGTGTGTTTGTTTTGTTTTTTGAGATAAGGTTTCTCGAAACCTATTGCGTGTGTGTGTGTGTGTGTGTGTGTGTGTGTGTGTGTGTATGGGTGTTTTGTCTGCATGCATGCCTGGGCACCATGTGTGTGCCTGGTAGTAGCAAAGGCCTGAAGAAGGTATTGGAACTGGAACTGGAGTTACAGATGGTTGTGATCTGCCACATGGGTGCTGAGAATTGAACCCAGGTATTCAGAAAGAACAGTGCTTTTAAGTGCTGAGCCACTTCTTCAGCACAACAAATTGTCTTTTGATCTACACACACACTTTATTTTTTATTTTTAGTTATATGTATATGTACATGTCTGTATGTGGGTTTGTGTACACGAGTGTGCTGCCCACAGAAGCCGGAAGAGGGCGTCAGGTCCCCTGGACCTGAAGTCATAGGTGTTTGTGAAGCAGCTGTCTGATGTGAATACTGGGAGCAGAGCTGAACTTGGGTCCTTTCCTAGAGCACCGGGTGCTCTCCATGCTGAGCCATCTCTCCAACTCCCAACAAAATTTAAAAATTTAAGTATTTTAAAAAGAAAAAAGAAAATCTCTTTATACTTGTAGTTTGAGAGTGTTTATCACAAATAAAAATTAAATTTAGTTAAACATTTTTATTGCATCTATTAAAATAATTGTGTGGCTTTTCTTTTTCATCCTGTTAAACAGAAAATTGTGCCTTTTGAACTAAAACTCATTTGTTTTTCTGTTACTTATTTTAACTAATATATATCTAATATGTATTAACTAATATATAACTAATATATCTAAAATAAAGTTTTTGTATAATATATAGTTATATGTTTGGGGTGTTTGGTTGTTGGATGTGTTCATATTGTTTTTTTTATGGTAGTGGGGATTGACCCTAGAGCCTCATGAATGTTGGGCAAACACTTTATCACAAAGCTAGATCACATGTTTTTATCCAATCTGAAAGTCTCTGCTTTTTGATTTATATATTTAGACCATTTACGTAATTAACGTAATTAATGGTTTCTTTGGATTTATGCACAGTTTTATGATTTGTTTTCTGTCTCTCTCTCTCTGTTTCATATATCTATAATCTCCTTTTTTGCAGTTTTTGAATTATTTAAATTCTTTCATGTATTTCATTTTTCTTTACCAGTACATTCATTGGATTAGACTTTACCTTTAATTTATTGGGGAATTAAATTTTTTAACATTTATTTATTTATTATGTATACAGTATTTGTTCTACATATATGCCCGGGCACCAGATCTCAATGTAGATGGTTGTGAGCCACCATATGGTAGCTGGGAATTGAACTCAGGACCTTTGGAAGAACAGCCAGTGCTCTTAACCTCTGAGCCATCTCTCCAGCCCCGGGAATTAAAATTTTATATGGCCATATTGTAGTCTACTAATAGCTAATATCTGTAACTTTAAAAAAATTATATATCTATATTATATATAATATATAATAATATATATATATCTTGCTCCCTCTGATAGCTGTCATCTACCTCATATTTACATATACTGAAGAAACTGCCAAAAGTTATTATTTTTCTTTTCAACAGTCATGCCTATTTTTTAAACTAAGAGAAGAAAATGACCCATTGCAGTTATCCAAATATTTACTATTTCTGTTGCTTTTCATTATTGAAGTTTCTACTTTCCTTAATAAAATTTCTCCTCAGCTTAAAACTTTTAATTAAAATTTCACCAAGAGCACATCTTTTTTTTTTTTTTTTTTGTTTTTTTCGAGACAGGGTTTCTCTGTGTAGCCCTGGCTGTCCTGGACTCACTTTGTAGACCAGGCTGGCCTCGAACTCACAAAGATCCACCTGCCTCTGCCTCCCAAGTGCTGGGATTAAAGGCGTGCGCCACCACCACCCAGCAAGAGCACATCTTTGAGTAACCATTTCTCTTAGTTTTCTTTCATATGAGACTGTTTCACATTTTATCTTCATCTTTGTTTGTTTGTTTGTTTTTCAAGACAGGATCTCTCTGTACATCCCTGTCTGTCCTGGACTCAGTTTGTAGACCAGGTTAGCCTTGAACTCACAGAAGTCCGCCTGACTCCTGGGATTAAAGGTGTGCACTACCACGCCCAACTGTTTACCTTCATTTTAAAAGATTATTTTTACCAAATATAGAACTCTGGGCTGACGGTTCTGTTCCTTTCCCACGTAGCTTCCTCGGTCTCAGGATTATTTCCACCTATATTTTACACCTGAGCAACTGGAGAGTGAAGGTGGGGTTTTGTGTTGGCTTACACACAGGGCCAGAGGATCCATCGCTTGGTGCCTCTGAAGGATCTTTTCCCAGGTCTTTTAAGCTCTCTTTGTTGATGCATAGCACAGTTACCAGAGTGACAAAATGAAAGAAAGAACCAGAAAACAACAACGACTATAATAGGGAGATACTAGGCTGTGGTCTGTGGCCAAGTAGTAGAGACCTTACAAGGCTTGGACAAGGCCCTGTGGATTGATCCCCAGCACCACAGAATCAAGGTAGAGCAATAAAACAAACCCTCAACAACAGTAAAGATTTCTTTCTTACGTACCTGCCAAGTCACATATTTCGGTGTTCCAGTCGGACAGCTTTCACTCCTGAAGCTCTGCTTCTGTCATCTAGACGGGCTTTGGAAAGAAAATAAAGGAACAAAGACCTACTCATGCTGTCTGACTCATAGGGTCCCATTTTCCCACTGCTCCTGGGAGACAGAATTTCAACCAGAGGTTCTGTTGCCTGTGTCTGGCCCACAGTTTTTCTCTGGGGTCATGTGTAGGTCAAAGTGGGAGATAAAAGAGAAAAAAAAAAACAAAACCTGGGGGGCGCCTACTCAACAGATCAGCTTTCCGAATTCTGGCTTGGTCTCCAAATGCCTGCTTTTATTACTTTTTTACAATCTAATCCAATTCAAGTTTTGTAAATTAGATTGAGATAGTTGATAGTGTTATAGCTTTTTGTGATTTTGATTGTAGTTTTAATCAGTGAGAGAGCCAGACTAGAGTGGGCTTCTCATTCTTGGTGGACAATAGAAACTCAATGTTATTAATTTTTAATAAATGTTCTTATCATGGTATGGAATTTTCTACTTTATACTGCTAATTAAAACAAAACTAAACAAGAATCAACTAAATTTCACTAAATATCCAGTGACATACCTGTACAGATTTTTAGCAATTTAGTCTCCAAGTGTGAGATATTTTGATCAATTTCTTCTTTTAAAATAATGGAAACATGATCCTTAAACCTCTTTTTGAGATTCATATTTCTGATGTGTACAGACTATTAAGATACGGTTATCAATTTTGTCGTATGTTGAATGGATATTTAAAACGTATTTTCTACTACATGCAAAATTGTTCTACAAGACTTTTAAAATGTGTTAGTAAATTGCCTACATATAAATGTATTTATATTTATTCGATCTGTTAAATTCTTGATATTGTGTTGCTAGGTTTTATCCAGTTTGTTAGAACTGGGTATTGGCCCCTTAAGATTGTTTTTATACTATTTCATTATTCCACTATTCTATACTTTATCTCACCCATTCTTTTGCTCGTGGTCGTTTGCCTTCAGTGTTTTTGCTGTTATTATCGCTGTTGGAACACCCTTATGCTGACACTGTTTAGATTTATCGCTTTATTTGGGTGCCATTCCCTTTCTTGCAGTCCATGCTTTCCTTGTGAAGTAGGTTTTCTTCTGGCTTGAAGTCTGCCCGTTAGTGTATCCTCTATCTAGTCAGAGCCTGTCCGTCACACCATCCATTTGTTCATTCACAAAGCCTTCCTTAAACAAGAGACTTTCTGTGAAAGTCGTATGTAAGGGGAGATAGATTAATATAAATTAGATTTAGTAAATATCTAGGGGTTTCTGATACAGTCTCTTAATCCGGGCCATGAAGATCAACTTGGCTGTGGGAAATTAGTTTATCAGCTTATGGACTAAAAACAAGGATGAAGTCAGGTGAAACGAGGGGAGTCTCTATGGACTAAACGAGGAGGAAGCCAGGTGAAACAAGAAGAGACTCTATGGACTAAAAACAAGGTTTATGGCCTGGCATTGTTTTCAGCTGCTAAGTGGGCAGAGCCCAGATTAAGCTGAAGCCAAGTGGAACAAGGAGAGATCCTGTTTAAGGACAAGTGGATGGAGCCCAGGGTATCCATGCTGGAGAGCTCTGATGCTAGCAAGTCCTCATGCTAGAAAGGACAAGTAGTTTGTATTGTCTGATGGAGAAAGTGCTGGTGGACTGAGGCCGGATCTCCCTGAGGCAGAAAGAAGCTGGTGAGCAGAGAAAGCCTCAGCAAGACAGCAAAAGGCCAAGGACTAAACCCTGTGGCTCAGCTTTTGTCTAGAGGGGTTTGACCTGTCCGAACAGTGGCCTGAATGGAACTGTGGCCAGCTTTAAAGACTGAGGCAGAGCAGCAGAGTTGCTGATACGAAGGAAATAAGTTGGCCTACAGATGGCTGAGGTCTCCCAGGGAGAAGAAAGCCTCAAGCCTTATTTAAGGTGAAACCACCATAGCCAATTTACCCTGACGGATCTACATCTGAGATATTCCAGAAGAAAGTCTGCTAAGTGCATTAAAGGGTCTACCCCAGAGACTGTGTTCCTGACGACTGAGGACTGCCCCAGAGACTGTATCCTTCTAAAAGATTAGGAAAATAGTTGTAATAGTTATCAATAGGTTTAGTGGTTAGGTCATAGGGGTTGTAGGCATTCATAGGGTTAGTAGTTAAGTGAATGTTTATAAGTGAATATAGTTATCAATAAATAAGTGTTTAATAATTTAAAAGGTTGGGTTTCAGTCATAGTTGACATGTTGCTGTTGTTCAACCTTGGAAGGCCTGACCTCTTGTCTCTGGCTCTCCACTGTGGTTGTTAGGAAGTACCTGTCAGTCTAACTTCCATCAGCCGGCCATTCTTTACTTTGCCTTTGTTCCTAGAACACATATTGTACCATGTTGCCAGCAGTGACATTCCCCTCTCTTTTTGAAAATTATTTTTATTTAGTGTGTGTGTGTGTATGTGTAGGCCAGAGAACAACTTACAGGAGTCAGTTTTTCTCCTTTCATCTTGTGGTCAAGGGGATAGAAATCAGGCTGTGAGGTTTGGTGGTAGCATCTTTACCAGCTGAACCATCCCACCAGCCTGAAATTCTCTTTCTTTGTCTTTCATCATCTTCCTTTTCCTTTACTTGTTGCTTTCTTCTAATCTTTCTCCTTTCCTTACTTTTTTCCTTTTCTCATTCTTTCTTTTCTTAGACAGGGTCTACTACTCTGTCTGTCTCAGAACTTATCATGCAGACCAGGCTGGCCTCGAACTCACAGAGATCCACCTGACTCTGCCTTCCAAGTGCTGGGATTAAGGGCTTGTGCCATTACGCCTGGCTCTTTTGGTGTTTCAAAAACTCCCAGGTGACATCTGGAGGGTATTAAATGGAGCTGATTAAAACTTTATTTAAAGTTGTAGGAAATATTTTTCAGGCATCTACTTTTGTTTTACATATAGTTTTGTCAGATCCAGATATGGAATGATATGAGGTGAAAACAAAGACAACTGTGAACGTGTGACTTACAGAGGACAGTGTGGGTGTGAGGTTGAATAGAGCTGTTAAGGGAAGTTATCAGCCCTGGCCTCAAAGTGACGTGATTTTACTGGGCATTCGAGACTGGAGGACTTGAAGCATCTGGAAGATTTACTTTTTTCTTTCTTTCTTTTTTTTTTTTGTGTGTGTGGGGGGTTGTAGTAGGATCTCGTGTAGTCAAACTGGCCTCAAACTGCCTACCTATTGGGTTTAGGATGGCCATCTTCCTCCCTCCACCTCCCAAGTGCTAATATTATAGGTATGGACCACCACACCAAGTTCATGTAGTGATGTAGACTGACCCGAGGATCATGCCTGCTAGGCAAGCATGCAGCCAACTGAGTTGTATCCCCAGCACCAAATGCATGTTGGTGGGAAGAGGGAGAGTTTAGACGTGGCTTCAGGGTAGGGACTTCACCTGATGCCCGCGCAGCAACCACCTTTGGTATTAGGTGTTTTCAGGCCCATAGGCTAAGTGATCATTTTCCTATTTGCTTATATGGAAATGTAACAAAGGGTAGTGAAGTCTGGAGGTGATGAAATAGTGAAAACAATTAAAAGAGAAGAAGTGACAAGATCATGAAGAGGAGACGTGGGGAAGGACGGAAGCAGGGAGCTAGGATGGGGCTAAGGAGGATAAGGTCCTTAAGGTTCTCCGGGAAAGCACTGGAGGACAGCGGAAAATGGGTTGTCTGTAACTGTTGGTGGATTCTGACCCTACAGAGGGACACACAGATCCTGGGACATTCTGGCTTCCTTTCCGAAAGGCTACCGAGTGATCATGGATCATCTGCTGCGGAGGCTAATATCACCCCACGCACCCAAGGACTGGAAGACTGACAATAAAACACAGCTCTCAAAGCTGACTGGAGGGGCAGGTGGAGGGAGCTGGGAAGGAAACACACTGGAATTTCTGCTGAGCTAGCTAGGACTCTATGGGCTAGTACCATTTAGGCGCCATGTTTACTTGGGGATTGGTTAAAAGGAGGGCTTCCAACCAATGGAACAGAAGAGTCAGATTTCGTTTCTGGGCGCGGGGATGTAAGGCAAACACCCCAGGCCCGCCTGAATGGCTCAAGGATTCTGAGAGGCTACAGGAGGCCCGTAGTTACAAGAGCACATAAGTGTGTTCTAGAAGCAGCCTGGTTTACGCTCAGTCTTCGCTTGCTGGCAGCATCAGTGACGTCATTGGGCAGGCCTATTTAGGTGAAAGCAACTAAAGATGACGTTATATTCAGACGCTCAAGGGCTGGGAACTGCCTGTCAGCCCGGAAAGGCACTATGATGGGGTCGCTCTGCTGGCCAGGTGAGCTGCGTCTCGTCCCTGGGTGGAAGACCTTCTCATGCTCTTGGTCCTGTGGTCTTTCCTGGTCTTATTCTGAGCTTCCTATATTATCTCAGATCCCTGGTCGTCAAGAACTGCTGGCACATTTGCCCTCTCTTCAGTTTCCTCATTAGGACGCTCCAGGACCCAGACTGTGCCAGTTACTTCACAGCCCTGGTGTTCGTGACAGAGGTGACTGGAGAATGGTGGGCAGAGGGTAGTGGGGACAGCTTCCTGGGAAGCACCTGTACCCGGGGGACTCCTCTCAAAGGCTCCCAGGGAGAGAAGTGGCTTCAAATCTCCACCACAACAATCATTGTATTTGTTGACTACTTTCTAGCACAGCTGATACCAGTCCCTTCCCATCTTGAAGAATAACTCTATTTTGTATACACTAATTACTTAACATTTGCTTAACAAATGATGAACATAAGAAATAATAGACTCCTTAAATCGCTTTTAAATCCAATATGTTTATGGAGGGGGGAACACAGCCAATAATTTTTTTTTATTAGGTTTCTTTGACTCATAGGCCTTTATCTTCCTCAGCCTCGGGGCTTTGACTCTGTCCTGATTTTGTGGAACACCCATTTTCTCTCTTGCAGTTTCTTCAGCTTTGACTAGCCACCCTGATTCACTCTGAAATTCAGTCATTGGACAGGGGAAAATGTGTTGAAAATTTAGAAATGTATAAAAGTTGTATAAAACCATTCATCTTTACAGTACCTAAAGGGAACCATTTTCATTATTTTGCTTGTATGAAGTGTGTGTGTGTAAGGTTGAAATCATTCTCTAATATCCTATGTTTGATTCTTTTTATGTTTGTTTTTAAATTAACGTTTTGGTCAATCTACAGGGAAATGGGTTTCATTGTGACGTGTTTAACCCAAACACGTTCTATAATTGACAGAGTATTCTGTTTCTAATTTGGTACAAGTATAAAAAATACTGTAATAAATACCCCTATGAAATGTCTTTATTATATTCTAGATTATTGCCTTAAATATTGACTATAACATGTGGAAGTCTGAGTCTCAAAAGTGTGAATGGCTTCCATGACTTTTGAGATGGATGCCCAAGTGCTTTCCAGTGAAGTTGTAGCTGGCTTCCACCAGCAGGGTTTGGGCAGGTTTTAAATATCTTCTTTAGCCGGGCGGTGGTGGCGCACGCCTTTAATCCCAGCACTTGGGAGGCAGAGGCAGGCGGATCTTTGTGAGTTCGAGGCCAGCCTGGTCTACAAAGCGAGTCCAGGACAGCCAGAGATATTCAGAGAAACCCTGTCTCGAAAAACCAAAAATAAATAAATAAATAAATAAATAAATAAATATCTTCTTTAAAAATTCAAGCTACTGATTTAAAAACTTATTCCATAAATCTATCTATCTATCTATCTATCATCTATCTATCTATCTATCTATCTATCTATCTATCTATCTATCTATC
>CAJQZJ010032679.1:2688945-2744087 GCA_907164525.1 Lophiomys imhausi
ATCTATCTATCTATCTATCTATCTATCTATCTATCTATCTATCTATCTTTATTTGTGTGTATGTGGACACACATGTGGAAGTCAGAGAGCAACATGCAAGAGTCAGCACTGTCCTTCTACCATGTGGATTCCAGGGACTGAACTCAGGTCTCTGTCAGCAGCAAGGGCTTTTATCCATTGGTCCATCTCGCTGGCCCCAACCTACCCAATTAGAAAAAAAAAGTGGATTACTTTTGAATACTGACAGAAGATAATACAATAGCAATGATACTAGGATATAAACAGTGATCTTCATTTTAAGATGCTAGCAGACACTTGCTAAGCATGCCAAGGATTCTCTTGGAGGATGCAGAGGCCTGGCTAGCTGGGGATGCAGTGGGTCTCAGGGCTTGATGTAATCAAATCACCGAGGAAGCTGATCAAAAGGCAGATACCTGGGTCCTTACTTCAGAGACTTGGATTCAATAGACCTGGGGTACCTTGGGGTGTTTGTTTTCTAAAAGCACTCTGCTATTGGAGGCAGGTGGCCCTTGGCCTTAGCTTTGAGAAACAGTACAGGTCGGGCGGTGGTGGCGCACGCCTTTAGTCCCAGCACTCGGGAGGCAGAGGCAGGCGGATCTCTGTGAGTTCGAGGCCAGCCTGGTCTACAAAGCGAGTCCAGGACAGCCAGGGCTGTTACACAGAGAAACCCTGTCTCGAAAAACCAAAAAAAAAAAAAAAATCCAGGAGAAACAGTACAGGAGACTTGCATGCATGGCCATAGGCCAAGAGCAACAGTTTTGAACCCTGACTGCATATTAGAATCCTCTAGGGCAGTACTTCTCAACCTTCCTTATGCTGTGAACCTTTAATACAGTTCCTCATGTTGTGGTGACCCCCAACCATAAAATTATTTCATTGCTACCTCATAACTGTAATTTGGCTACTGTTATGAATTATAATGCAAATATATGGTATAAAGGATATCTGATATGTGACCCTCCCAAAAGGGTCGAGACCCACAGGTTGGGCTGCTCTGGGGGATGCTAAACCCCATACCACCTCCTCCTGCTACTGGGTGCCTAGTTCTTCAGAATCGCTCTGGGTGAGTGCAGGTGTTAGTTTGCTCCAAGCTTCCTAGAAGCAGCTGGTACTGAGGAACACTCTTGAAGTCCTCGCAAAGGCTGATGCCCAGCTGAAATGAATAGACACCCACATAAGTACTTGCTCAGATGCCACCTTTGTAGGACGTTCAGACTGTAGTGGGGTTAGTATGTTTGGGATAAGGTTTTCAGGTAGAGACATGGGGGAAACCTATTCTCAGCAATGGGAGGGGAGCTTGGCAATTTTAAAGTGGGGTGCCAATGGGGTTTAGGTACCCCTAAATTCAGATCTGTAGGTGAGAGACCATGGCTGTGAACACTCGGGAACATTTTACAGTCTCTTATAACTCCTTGGTCATTGTTACCTCCATCCATAGGCAATCACAGGCAGAAGAATTTAAAACAGACAAGGCTGCATGCTTTAATTCAGAGAACTTAAGAAACTGAGCCCAGGCATTTTAATTCTCACTTTGTAGAGGACAAAACTCGGGCTCAGAGAATTTAAGAAATTTGCTCAGCTAATTTGTAAATGACAGTGGATCTGCCTGGTGGCCTGACAAGAGCAGGAAGACATCTTTGCCTTAAGGTCTACATGGTAACACATAAACACACACATACATACACATGTTCATGGACACAGGCACACACAAACAGGCATACATACATATACACATATGCATACTCATGTATGCACACACATGTATACATACACATGACATGTACAAACACACAGACACAGACACACACATGTGCATGCACATGTAGGCATGCACATACAGATACAGGCACACACATGTATGCATACACATGTACGAACACACAGACACAGGCACACATATACACACACAGACAGAGGTACACACATGCACACAGACATTCACAGTTCATACTCTTCTGTCCTCTGGTAATCCTTATCTTTTGTCTTTCCATTATCCTTAGTTTAATTGTCTTCTTGTCTAAAGACTTGGGGCTTCATGAATGAAGTTCTCTTTTTTTTTTTTTTTGGTTTTTCGAGACAGGGTTTCTCTGTTTAACAGCTCTGGCTGTCCTGGACTCGCTTTGTAGACCAGGCTGGCCTCGAACTCGCAAAGATCCGCCTGCCTCTGCCTCCCAAGTGCTGGGATTAAAGGCGTGCGCCACCACCGCCCGGCAAATGAAGTTCTCTTTATCTTCAATTCTATTTCAAGTTCTGCCTCCTTTGTAAACTCCCATTCATGATGCTTTGTAGCTGCTTTCAGTCTGTGGCACGTTGCTCTTTCCTTGAAGTATTTTCCAGGCAGTTCATGGTCACGTCTTTAAAGGCTCCCAAGCTAACGCACTAGGATCTGTGATGGCTGTGTGCATTCCTTATTTCTGTTTCTCATCATCCCTTTTCAAAGTTCACACCCTATCATTCACTCATGGTGCACAAGGAAGACTTGCACCACAAGTGAATGATAGGGTGTGAACTTGTCCTTTAAGCTTTGACCCTTAAGAGTGTCCTTTTACTAACAAGACAGAATCTAGATTCAGTTGTTCCCTTGCCTACCTTTCTGTCATTCTTGGTTTCCTCTTGCCAGTTGCTCCACTGTCCAGATGTGGCAAATGTTGTGGATGAAGTTGCCACCAAGGTTCTGGCAGATTGGTTCAAGTGTGAGGAGCTAGCCACAGCGCATCTATTCCTACAGATCACAGAAATCTTCACAAAGCACAAAAACACGGTGAAAATGGGATAGGGGCCAAGGACATGTCACCCAGAGAAGGAATAGGTGGACCTGGAGAGCTAGTGTGGCCAGTTATAGACAGGGTGTGACACACTCTTGGAATTTAGAATACAGGTCTTCTTGAGGTCAGTCCTCCAAGCACAGAACCTGGGTGGGCTTGAGCCATTCAGGCTTCCTCCTGTCTAGGAAAGGTCCTGGAGGAAGTTGTGCCTTAAGTTACTACAGAGAATAGGCCCAGCCAATCCCAGGACCCCAGGTGTACCATCCAGGTCTCTGGAGATTGGCATCAATCAGGAGTGAGGAAAGCAATGAGGAGGGGATATTTACAGGCAGTAGACAGAAAATCTGTCTTCTCACCTCTGCCCATGGAGGGCAGAAGGCTCCCAGCCACCATCCAATCTTGAGGTTATTCCTCCTTCCAGAGTGAAAAGGCCTGAGAGCTTGTGCCCACTGGTCTGTCTGAGGGGTGAGATTAATGGGAAATGCTGGTGGGGAAAATTTTCCTGACTGTGACTTTGAGTGGCTGTCACTCTGTAGGCAAGCCACCTCCATGCCCTGCAGTCCTCCGTGTTCAGCTGCTGCTACTCCTCCAACAGTGACCTGGTGATAGAGACCTTCCTCATGCTGCAGCGTGTCCTTAAGGTCCCCACCTGGAATCTCTTCTTCTCCTTCATCACGGAGCTGACCTTTACATTGGCAAACTTCTTTGAGGAGGTAAAGCCCCAGAGGAACCGAGAGGTTGCTCTCTTACCCCAGGTGGCTGTGACAACAATGGGGAAGGGTAGAGCTATCTTTAAAAGCCTTTTCCTTGACCTCAGTAGTGCTCTTGGGGACTGATAACACTCTTGCTCTATAATTTTCAAGAGGAGGGCAGATGAGAGCAGCGTTGGAGAACTGTGCCAACGAACATCCAAGTAGTGGGAGCATGCACACAGGAATGTGGCTAGTGGGAGCAGAGCTCAGAGTTCTTCTGACCTGGTTGACCAGTGTAGTTGTAGATGTGGTGTCTTCCTGAGTGCCTATCTTCTTACCCAGGAGTCAGAGCCGCTGAGCCTGATAGTCTTTGAGATCTACGCAAGTATCCTGACTAATGTGTCAAAGATGAGCCTTGTCTTTCCCTTGAAGCATCATATCCTCAACTTGCTAATCCTCCTTGTGTCACACCTGAAGGATATAAATGCCGACGTGGTGGAGGTGAGAAGCCGGACCGTGGAGCCTGGCATTCAGTTCTTACTGGAAGTTAATGCAGAACATGGTAAGCCCTTGGACAGGGCTGTAACAGGATTGTGTAACACTGAGGGGGCCCATTAGACATTTGAGCCTAACACTATTTGAGGCTAGCCTGGGGTATATAGCAAAAGCATATCTCAAGTGGGGTTAAAAAAGACTCTGGGGACATTTGTTTTCAGAGAGCCTGCTTTGGGGTTGGAAAGCCATGGTGCCAGTGGCTGCTGTGGGACTCAGTATTACTACTAGAAAAAGTGTTACAATTGTCACTTCAACTTCTTCATGGGAAAAAAAGAGGTTTTAAGTAGAGCCAGATGCCCAGCCAAGCTCTACCTTTCTCCTAAGTCTAGATTCTTACAGGTTCCGAGTCTTCAGTCCATCAAGGCCAAATGAGCTGCTTCCTGTCTCCCTCCTGGGCATCTCTGCATCTTTGCCCAACCTCATCCCTATCTCCTTTTCCCAGGTCTACAGGCTCAGCCTCTGCAACATAACTATCATCCTGGGCTGGTCCAAACTCAAAGTGGTCTTCGCCAAGAATGATGTATTCACCATCCTCAGCATCCTGGTAAGCCAACAGCTGTCTCAGCATTCTGCCCTGTGGAAGGAAGTCAGCTCCTGACCCCAGACATCTGAATCAGTCCCCTCCCTGTAGCTGGGGTCAGCAGTAACTATATTCATAGCTTATTCAATAGTGCATCTACTTTGTGCTACCCTCTCAGTGCTCCCTGTCTACCCTGGAGAGCTAGGTAGATGAATTGGTAATTTCAGAGTACTTCGAGAAAGAGTAAGGGACAGGATGCACTTTCTAATACAAAGGCAGTGCACTCAACTCAGCCTGGGCTTGAAGAAAGGCTTCACAGCAGAGGGGAATCATCTTCACGGAGGAGGAATGGAAGAAGGATAATACCTAGCATATTATAGTTCTTTTTCTATCACTGTGATTAAACACCACGGAGAGTTTATTTGAGTCTACAGGTCCAGAGGGTTAGAGTCCATGGTGGTGGAGAGAAGGCACAGTGGTAGGAGCAAGACTCTGAGGGCTCACATCTTGAAGCACAAGTGTGAAGCAGAGAGAGCAAACTCAAAATGGCACAAGCCTTTAAACTCTCAAAGACTTCCTCCAGTGACACACTTCCAACAAGACCACACCTTCTAAACCTTCCCGACAATGCCATCAATTGGGGACCAGGTATTCAAATGCCTGAGACTATGGAGACAAGTAAATCTAGAGACTGCTAGAACTGAGGACTCACTGTATCATAAGGGACTTTGCATACCTTCTCATTCCCATGGTTTGCTCAACCTAGGAAGGCTTTATGGAGGAAATAGTGTTTCAGAAGCTAGGGCACTGAGTAGTGAATTGATAGGAGGTTCCGAGAGATGTTTGCGGTTGGGATACTTTCCATCTACCATACAACTTTGATTGTCTGAGAGGCAAGAGAATTGGCAGCCGACCACCTTAGTTTTCATCTAATTCTGCTTCTTCCAGCTGAAGCAGGAAAGGGGCAAGGCAGTCTTGTTTCTGAAGCAAAGTGTGACTCTCTTCAACAGTCCACAGGGCCCTATCCGCCAGGTGGCTGTGTGGTTTGCAGGTATGCCAGCTCTCCATCTTCTCTGAGCCACTGTCTCCTTGAAGTTGGGTTTTTCAAACCGATTCAGGGCTGGGCATGTGAGGAGTTAATTACAGGACCCAAGGTAATTACAGAGTCCCTGGTAATGACCCCATCTGCTCCCTGCTCCCTTCCACCTCAGGGAGTGCCTGGTTTGGTAGGGATGACCTGTCTATTAGCAGCATGGGCAAGTCCTAAGAAACCAGGGCAGCATAGCTCTCAAAGGGTGGACCATAAGGCCTGTGTGTGGTCCTTACTGGAAGAAGTTCAAAGACACTACCTCCTGTCGCCCCTTGGACGAGCGTCTCTGGAGTGCACTTTCTCTATGCCTTTGTCTGGCCCAATTTGCTTAGAGCCCTTCACAGAACTGGACAAGCAGTTTGGCTTCATGGAACAAGTCCAACTTTAAGGCTGTAATCAAGGATGGGAAAGACAGATAATACCAGAGAACTTATAAGTAGGGCCCACTGGCCCCTTGTGAGGCCACTGAGAGCCTGTGTGTCCCAATAGGTCAGATCATCCGGGACCTTGACGAGATTGAGAAAGAAGAAACCGAAGAGGAACATATAGGTAAGTGGTCACCCCATTGCCTACTGCTTGAATCTTTTGGTATCAGAGGGGTGGCTTGTGAATGAAGCAGGAGGGTTCATAAAGACCACCATCCAAAAGGACAGAAGTCTCATCCCCAAGGTACGTTGGTCTGGGTTATTAGTTGGAGCTCCTCTGGCCCCCAGGCCCTGACTCATTCACTCTCACTCATTTTGGTTGAGCCTGAGGCTGTTTGTCAGCCAGGCTGGTCCCTTAAACTCTCCCTAGGAAAGAGCTACCTTCCTCCCCCAGGGTACCACAGTGTCCCCAGCCCCTCCCCTCTGGAGCTTCATCACTGCTCATGTTATAATGCGGTGCCTTTGTGTTCTCACTGTCCCTGAGACATGTCCCCTGCACACGGAGCCATTTTCTCTCTCTCCTACCCCTCCATATTGCATTCATGACACCCAGACAGGCTCTGTCTTGGGCTAGAGAGGACTTTATACAGAATGAAAGAGGAGGCTAGAGCTGGGGAGGGGCAAGTTGGGGGACCAAAAGAGCAGCCTGTCTTGTGTTTCCCTGAGCCTGGGGTAAGTTTGGGGTCTTGATTGTAATGAACACTGTGGACTTGTCATCTTTGCTTATATTGTAAAAGTCATCAGCTTCCCTTCTTCCTCCACGCAGAGCTGGGACCCTCTTGTCCAACCTGGTCACTTTTCTGTTCACTGTACCATCCCCTTTATCTGTTACAGCCTTCAGATCCATGCAGAGAGACCCTGACCCCATAGTCTCCTGCCTCACGATGCAGACTTTGTACATCCTAGAAGCCAAGAAGAAGATGATACCAGTGAAGACCCCTACCTCCTCCTGCCTCTGTATAAGGAGGCTCCGAAGGAGATACCTGTGAGCCCACATGCTAGGGTCCAACGCTGTGGTTGTGTCACCAATACTGTGACAGCAGGCTACCCGCCAAGTCTTGCACTAGAAATAATTTATCCCAGTAGAACTCTGCTAATAAAGAGAGTATTTTTTTTTTTTTTTTTTTTTTTGTGGAGCTGGATGTTGGTTAGTGGTCAGGAGTTGCTTTGTATGTAGAAATTACCTAGGTCAGGCTGGCTGTGCTGCCTTGTGCCTAACTTCCATTCATTCAGCCACATTACTGTAAGTGGGTTTTTTTTTTTTCTTGAACGAACCTGAATTATAGACTGTGTGTTAGACCCATGAGGTACCTATAATTCATTTGTGCTAAGCAGTTGTTTGTTTTTATACAGGGTCCTGCCATGTGCCCAGGCTGCCTCAAACTCGTATTCTCCTGCCCGAGTCTCCTGAGTGCTGGGATTATAGGTGTGTCTAAAAATATCCAGACTTTATCTGAAATTTCATTTATCTTGCTATGTAGCCCAGGATGGTTTTGAACTCTTCTAGCCGTTAGGCAGTATTCTTACTGATAGAAAACGGTGTCCCCTCTGGCTAGTAGAAGCAGGAAAGTGGTTGATTTAGGGTTTTTGTTGTTTTGTTTGCTTTTGGAGAGCTTACAGAGTGTGTGGTTAATTGGTGGTAAGTTGGACCACTCTATAAAAGCAGCACTGTGGTTGCCCCTGAGCACTGCCCAAACAGTGACTGAGGCCAAAGGGAGAGCTCCAGGGACTAGATATCAGAAGTATAGTCACTGTGCTGCCAAAGATCCAGAAATGTCCTTCCCCTGCCATGCTGAAGGGACTAGGTCAATGGCTGCCCTTTCTCACGCTCCTGTTCGAATCATTCTTACTGAGAGATCTGCCTGACAGTGAGCCCTTGGGGTGTGCTGGGTCTATACAGGATCATCTGTGACTCCTATAGCCTACCCATGCCCACCATCCTGTCTATCAGTCACTGGGAAAAGCTTATAGAACAACAATCTAATTTCTGGAAACAAATGCAAACTCCCCCAGTGGGCAAGCATGCTCCAGCTTGGGCCTGATCCACTGCGAAGCAGGGCCTGGCATCACAGGTTCAGGTCTTGACATTCCCAGCTGTCTCCTGCACACAAGCCTTCAGGAACCTGAGGTATCCTTTCCTTGCTGGTCCTCCTTAGGCCCACACCTCACCTGCCTGCAAACAAGTCCCAAGGATGGCCTTAAAGGGTCTGCTAATCTCTGCCCCTGCCAGGAGGCTTTTCTCATATTTTCCTCTTGGACTGTTTCCTGGCTCATCACCAGCTGCCACCTGTTACCACTAGGAAGCCTTTTGAGCTGAATATTTTATACATGGAAATGGCCAAGAGTCAATAACACTTTATAGCCACCTCCTTGCTCAAAAAGGGCAAATATGCCTTGCTATAAGCAAGGGTAAATGGTATATCTTTTATTAAAAATAAAATCAAACAAAATAACTAGTAACAGGTTTTTGGGAGAAAAACTTCTCCAATACTAGGTGTCCCCATGTCACCCCATTTGCTGTAGTCAAACCGAGATACAGGTATAAAACAATGGATTCTAGATTCTCTTCAGTCTAACTGTCCCTTTGACTAATTCCTTTGGCCTCCCTGGGCCTCGGTTCCCTTTGTGTATAAAATGAGGGATTTGGAAAAACATCTTTTGAGTGCCACCCAGCATAGACAATGAATGGCACCGAAGTCTTACGAGGGGCTCAGTTGCTAGCACCTGTTGCACAAGCATGACAGGGTGAGTCCATCCTCCCAGAACCCAGAGAAACGAGCGGGTGGGGGTGCACACGTGCAAACCAAGCACCTCAGAAGCAGAGACAGGAGGATCCGCAGGGCTTTCTGGCCAGATTAAATCAGCAAGTTCTCCTTCCAAAGGACTGAGGTTCAAATACCACCACCCACATGGCAGTTCACTGCTGTCTGTAATTGCTGGGCGTGGTGGCACCTACCTTTAATCCCAGCACTCGGGAGGCAGAGGCAGGCAGATCTCTGTATTCAAGGCCAACCTGCTCTACAAAGTGAGTGCAGGACAGCCAGGGCTGCACACAGAGAAACCTTGTCTCAAATATATATATTTTAAGAATCTCTTAGTTGTGGGTCCCTTGCCAAAGGTGTTGGTGTCCTCATAGGCTGACCTGAATTTGGAAAAGCTGTTGCTGCCAACCCTCTGGGACATGAGTGGAGGAGTCAGTACAAGGAGAAGCTGCTGAGTTGCTCCTCCCTCCTTCCCTTCTGGTTCATCTACATGCCCAGCCCATCAGCAGTTGGTCACACCCTAGTCATCATTTCCCACAGTTCATAATGGGCTGCTGCTGTCTGTGTAGAACAGAATCTCATGTAAAACATGATCTTTGGGGAGCAGGGGTGGGGCTCAGTTGGCCAGCCAAAACCAATGCTCTTCAGGAAACCACCCTATTCTCTGAGGCAGAAGGCTCTGTGCTTGCCCAAGAGGCTGGGGACATAGGGCAGGACTGAGCATGGTGCCTCCCTTTGTGGCTAAGGGTCCCCTCCCACTTGCTCTTCTGCTGTAGGAGTAGAACACTCTTTAAGAATTCCTCCCCACCTAGCATGGATCTCTGGCTTGTTGGGTCCGGGGTTTTTGGGCTTTTGTGGCTTCAGAAGCCACTTGGTTTTTCACTTGAGAAACAAAGCAACAAAAGATGCTTCGGGCTTCCTGGCTATACTGAAGTCATAAAGCATAGCCTTCTAACCTCAGATGGTACTAAGCAGTGGGCCAGACACACAACAGTGTACAGAGAGATGGACAGGTGACAAAACAATGTAGTTGGGGCTGGTAGGGTAAGTCAGTGGTAGGTCACGTGCTTAGCATGCATGGGGCTCTGGGTTCCACTCCCAGCCCTAAAAATAAAAAAGGGTGGTGGAGAATACAGTTTTCCAAAGACTGAAAAGTACACCTCTAGTAATAAAACTACAGCCACCGCAGAGCTGGCTCTGTATATGAGCTTTTCAGTGTATTTACATTCCTGTTTTCTCTCCATAAGTGTCAAGGAAACAAAACACATGCAGTATGTACCACACACAGGAAGTCCCAAGTCCTAGAGAAGGCATGCACCATGCTAGTGAAGGGACGTGGGGCTCTGGTGGGGCAGGCTGATCAAATCCCAGCCCTGTCCTGAAGAGTAACTCCCACTTCATGGCTGTTCTCATTTCATGAAGAGACCATCACCTATTACCAGGGATAGGGATGATACAGCAAATAGCGCTCTGAACAGTACCTGGGTAGCGTGGGCTTGCTCAGTGCTAGTGCCTGCTCTTGAATGACTGACTGTACCTGCCTTGAACCCTGCAGGCCATATGGGGGGTTGCAAGAAGGTAACATATTCCAAGGAACCCTAAACTCAGTGCAGAGCATTGTCCTCCCATTGACCTACTGAGTGTAGGTTTAGCCTACCCCTAAACAACATCCCACCCCCTAGGAAAGAGCCACCAGCCACAGGTCAACAGCCCGCTAGCCACATTTCTGTGGGTGATGGTCATTCGAATTTTATTTATGACAAGTTCTTAGAACACACACATCCAATTCCAGAACAGAAATGTACAACATGAGGCTTAAATAACTTTCATACACTATGTACAGTCATCAGCAGAGGTACAAAACATATACACACCTTGTGCTACCACATCACAGGAGAGCGCATGAGCCAATTAAGACCCTGCAGCCTGGGCAGGGGCAACGGCTATAAGAGCTGTTGGCATGGCAGGGCACCAAGACATCTTTTCTGACTCTTAGTAGTACTGTCTTCCCACTTTCTGACAAAGCCTTTAGGACACAGGATTGAAGGTGGATGAGAGGAGGCAAAGGGAGGTCCAACTGGGTGCTGGAGATGAAGAGGGGTGGGCACAAGGGACAGAACAAGGATGTCAAAGAAACAGAACTTTCCTTGCAGATCCTGTTCTTGCATACAAGGGGCAGTGAAGACTGGGAATCAGGAGGGGGATGGCTGGGCTCAGGAAGGCCTGTGGGGGCACTGGCCACTTTACTCAACAAAGGAAGCAGCAAGAAGTTTCTTGTTTGAAAGGACAAAGGGACAGATACTCCAGGTTTGGGCCACATGAAGGGAAGGAATTCATTGCTCCTTGCAGGGCAGGTCTTGCCCACAGACAATCCAGGCACAGCCAAGGGTGTGCCTGCACCCAGCCCAGACTCAGGGGAGGCCTCTAAGAACTGGGGAAGGGCAGGGCAGAGATACAACGACCTGATCTCCCATCAGCTTCCTGCCTGTGCTACCACCACAATGGGAAGCACAGAATGACCCAGCTGCTTGATTTTGTGCTTTAAACTGTCCTTTGCCCAAGCCACACAGCCTCAGACAACTTCAAGCCTGGGGCAAGGGTGGGAGGCTACTTCCTAATCCATAGCTGTCCCTTTTCAAGTAGCTGGTGGTGGCACTCAGACCACATCAAGGGCTGGGCTGGGCCAGCCTCTTAATTCTTTGAATTCTCTCCCTCCTTGACAATCTCTAAAGGCTGCTCCAGGCACAGACTTCCAGGAGCTAGCTGCTGTAGAGTCAAGTATCTCCAACAAGAGCAAACACTGAATTGGTTAATACTGGAATGGGTTGTGGCCCAGGATTGTGCAGAAAAGGCCTAAGGGAGTGGGGACAGTAGACACTTTCCATTCAGATGGATGCCAGTCAGTTTCAGAAGCATGGATGTGGGGGTTAGCTCAGGAGAATGGGAGCCTGGGTCCAGGCTCTTTAGGCTCAGTATGGTGGGGTTCAGCTATACTCAGATTTTTAAAGGCCCTGGGGTGTGGGGGACTCTAGGGAGGCCCCCCACAGCATACAGATGTGGCCTGGGCCTCAAGTCTTAAGATGGGCACAAGAAATAGTATGATAATTCCCAGAAATGCATGGGTGAGTCAGCCACAGACATGGGCATGCCTGGTCTAATTTAAGACTCAGCCCATCTGGGAAAGACCACCTGGGCCCAAGGTTACCCACACTGTCTACCCAGAGACCTGCTATTGTGCTCAACTCACAACCAGTTTGTGCTTCCAACACATGGGACGTTTGTGCAATGAGGGGGACCAGGGGCCTGGTCCTCACTATGTACCTTGGACACCTCTAAAAGAGTGGATAGGGACTCCGACATCCCCAGAACACAGCTCAGAATGGCTCAGGAACAATGCGCTCGGAGCTCTTAAGTATTTCAAGTTTAGTCAATGACACTCGCTGGGACAGCATAGCAGCCCCACCATGAGGTAGTGACCCATCGGAAATGCAGAAGGGGCAATGACAATGAGCACCTCTTGCGGGGCTGTAAGACCACACACACTTTGTGTAAGAACTGGCCTTGCAGTTATACAGTATGGGCACCCCAGGCTGGGGCAGCCCAGGACATGAGTCTCATGTGTTTCTGTAGTTTGTAAACAGTCATGCAGATAGGTTCTGGGTTTTCTTACAGGGTCGAGGCTTTCCATTCAGGCGGAGATGGGTGGAGGAGGAGAAGATGTGGTTACCTCTCCCAGGATAAGCAGAGGAAGGGGGATTTCCAGTCCTAGCAGACTGTCCAGGTTCCAGCTGACCTGCTTTCTTAGCCCCATTGTTCTGAATATCCACTCACCCAGACATAACACCATGTCTGCAGGGGCCACCAATAAGCAGGACAGTCTTCTTAGTTTCAGCCTCAGACACAGCTCTGGGATGGCTCAGAGAAGTGTCTGGCCTCAGCAGGGCCTAACCTTCCCATCCCAGGGCCACAGGGACATAGAGGGAGAAGAGCTAGCTCTCTGAAGTCCATGAGTCACCACGTCCTCTGAATGGAGTTGGGGTTCACGGCTCCAGGAATGAGACCAGAAAGCACAAGACCGGTGAAGCAATAGAATAAGCATGGACCAGCTTAAAGGCAGAGAACCTAGGGATAAGGAATAGAGCTGGCCTCTCTCAAGGCCTAGTCCTACAAATTCAGAGTTGTTCCAGTAGGGGGTGCCAGACACTGATTTCACCTCATCGCAGCAGCTGGGAAGTCCACAGCACCAAGGGAAGAAGCAAGGGCAGAGTCAGTACCTCCTCATGCTAATCTGAAAGGGGCCCAGGCTGGTTTTAAGGCTTGAAAACCTGTTTCTAGAACAACTAAAGGAAAAGAAGCTGAGGAGGCTCCCTGTCCCCCTGTGGGTGAAAACATCATTGGCTGGGCGCCTAGGCAAAGTATCTGGTAGTCTTACTAGTCAAGCCTACCTAGTGGACAGTTAGTTCACCAAGCTGCACCCCACTGGACCACACAGGACTCTGGGGAGCATGGGCTCCCTGGTCCTGGGCTGTTGGGGTGGATTCTCTAACCTTCAGGGGCTGTGAGCACAAAGCCCAGAAATAGAAGACACATGTGGGCTGCGGGCATGGCTGGCATAAGGCTGTCCGGCACGATGCCAGGCCTCAGGATGGAGGAAAGGCACAGCGGCATCAGGCAGCCTAGAGACCTGGTCTATGCTAGAAGGTATGCCGGGGTGGGCATGGGGTGACGGCCAGAGCTGCAAAGGGTAGAGGCGGCCTTTCCCTCATTTGCAGAGCAAGCAGAGGGGGGACCCTAGAGTGCCAGAGAGAAGACCCCAGCCAAGAGTGGAGGGAAGAAGATGGGAAGAAACTTCAAGTCAGTTTCCAGGAGGCAACAGCAAAACATAAGAATAATAATTTAAAAAAAATCAATAAATTAAATAACTGCAGTATTGCTGACCTTCTCCCCAAAGGAATCGTTTAAGCAGCTCCACCGAGGCCCTGGCAGAAGGGGACCTCTTGAGGAATGACTGGGCCCCATTGGGGTTGGTTGTAGGGTTTAGGGTCAGCTGCAGGACTCAGTTGCTCACATCTGGTTTCCATGGTACCTGAGAACTACCTTGGTGGGCTCAGAGGCAGGTGCAGTGGCTCCAGCGGTGGGGCTGGGAGATGAGGAAGAGGCTAGCTCACTGGAAGATAGATGGGGTGGGGGTTGGGCCCTCAGCTCACCCTGAGTTGAGAGCCCAGAAGAGGGGCAGGGCTGGCTCAGCAGGAGACAGTGTGGCCAGCTGGGAGGAGGGCAGGGAACAGGCAATGGGTGGTTGAGGGTGGGAGTGGTCATGCCCTTTGGCTTCACAGCTTAATTCCCTCCTCAGCCTCTCCTTTCTCAGGAGACAGGGGAGGGACAGAAGGGACGGAGGAGGAAGCAGAGCAAGAGAAGGGCCAACCCTCTGTCCTCAGTACACTTGGCTGGTCTGATCAGGACAGAGCACAGCTTCCTTTCCATGCTGTGTAGGCTGCTGAGTCTGAGGGTCTGGCCACCCTTAGTCCTAACTTCAAGGGTGGGCTGCCGGTAGCCGCCGCATGCTCCAGAACTTCACTGTCAGGTCACTGGGGAGGACAGAGTGACGCTGCTGAGCTGTCACCATGAGCCCAGCTGGTTGACCCCCAAAAGTAAAGGTTGGGTAAATTCCCCCACCTCTGTCACCTATGGTTGGGTTAAGGCAAATTCTGCTTAGGAGCCGTGGGGGCCACATGGGAAATCGGGAGGGCCCAAGCGGCCCTCTCAAGACCCAGCAGGACTAGTGTCCTGGAGTACCCCGTTGTTTTGTTTTGTCTGGGCCCAAATGCCTCCCCCCTCTGCTTTCTGCTACCTAGGGTTCTATCCCATAGCTCATGCTCAGGCAGGCGGGGTAGGGCGATCTGCTGGGCTAGGCAGGGCATGAAGGGAGAATAAGAAGGCCAAGAGTAAAACAATCTCATACCGTGAAGAAGCAGCTCAGATCGAGGTGGGGAAAGACAGGAAAAGGAAAGAGGGGAAGAATGAGAGAGGGAAGGAGGAGGGCTGGGGAGGGTCAGGGCAGGGTGGTGGCTCGGCCCTTTATGGCCAGGACTCGGCGAGGAAGGCAGGGGGTGAGTCCAGGGACGTAATTCCACAGCTTTACCCGGCAGTCACTATGGAGGGAGAGGTAGAGAGGCAGAGAGGAGAGGCAGGAAGAGATGGGAGGGGAGAGAAGGGACATGGTAGGAACAAGGAGAAAAAGAAGAAACCCAGCTGAGTAGTGCCCCTGGGTTAAAAGGCCTGGGACTGCCTGCACAGGGGGCCAGAGCTGCAGCTGGAGGAGCAGAAGTTTGGGAGTGGCAGGGCAGTCCTTAGCTCCTGCCCAGGGGGAGAGAGTAATTGGGATTGTTAGGAGGGCAAGTCCTGGTCTGGGGCCCAGTGGCTCCCTGATCCCCTACCTACTGCAGCACCCAGGACACTGGATGCTTAGTGCTCACTGAAGATGAACAGAAGGTACAGAGGAGGGCTCTGTGGGGTTCTGCTCTGTGAACCGGACCTGTGGGGACAGCTGCACAGCCCTGAGCCGACTGTCAACCTACTCCCACTAGGAAGAGGGAGGGGAGGGGAGTGGCTCTCTGCACCCTGCACCTACCTGGAGGCCGTGAAGATGTGCTTGCTGTTGGTGCAGATGGCATTGATGGGGCTGTCGTGCCCCTTGATCTCACCAATGGGCGTGAAGTTGTCCACGTTCCAGACCTTGATGAAGCCTGCCCGGCAGGCGCTCAGAAGCATGGGCCGGCCAGGAACAAAGGCCAGGGCACACACCCAGTCCTTGTGAGCATTGGGGATTTGCTGTGGGAGGGCCAGGAGGATATTTAGAGAAAGGAGAGGAGGCCTGCCCCAGGGCCCCAGGAACACACACATCCTTCTTGCTAGTTAGTGGTGGAGGGATGGATGGCACCTGGCTCCTGTCATGCAGACAAGCCTATCATTCCCAGGAGCCAGGCTGAGCTACGCTGTGCCAGGGGACCCTCAAAAGCCCAGATGGGCTCTTCGGCCCAGTCCCCACATTCAAACTTCTAAATCTGTGCTGCTGGAGAAATCAGCTCCCGGAAGAGCTAGGCTAAAGTCAAGTGCTCCCACAAAGAACAGGGTGCTTCACATTCAAACTGGAAGCAAGGCCTTTGTTGACAGAGGGGGACAGAGAGCACCAGTGGAATCACTACAGGCTGTAGGGACAGGATGGAAGAGGGTAGACAGTGGGCAGTCTTGGAGGGGCTCTGCTAAGGTCTGCTGGGGGCCCTGCCCTGGTTCATTCCTTTCCTCCCTTCCCTGAACCTGAATGAGCTCCTGCTGCTCCAGGTCCCACTTCTTGATGCCATTGTCCCTGGAGCCACTGAACAGTATGTCTCCTTGGATGGCCAGGCATTCGATGCCATCGTAGTGAGGGGGCTCAAAGTTGTGGGTTGGGCCAATGGTGCCCATCACACAGTCGCCCAGCTGGAACATCTGCAGAGGAGGAGAGGCAGAGCCCAGAGAGGGGCATGCTTAGGAACAGGTTTTGAGCACTGTTGGAGAACATTGCCAAAGTCCCACCACCTCCATCTCCTTTTATTTGCTTCTTTCCACTTTCTGGCCACACAAAGTGCCCTACTGTATCTTTAAAGAGCAAACCAAGTTAGTGAGTTTTGTATACTTTGTATTTTCCCCCTTCTTAGCATGTTAATAGTTGTATCATATCCCATTCAGAGGCTCTATACCTGCAATCCTCATGCATTTAATTTGTTCTTTTTTCACCATTTCCAGAATAATTTTATGCCCTTAACTGTCTACACACATCTTCCTGTCTTGCCTGAGATACCCTCTCCAGCAGCAATTCCCCCGAAGTCTCATTGTTTCTTATGTGTTCCCCGGGTAATAAAGGGGAAGGGTGGAAAAGGAGAAATAGTGAGAACAGCACCGTTTAGGCCTCAGAGCAGAGGTGGTCCCAGCCAGACCCTAGCTTGTGTCACAGCAGTTGTAGGTACCTTCACATAGTGGTCCTTGGAGCCAGTCACCACGAGGTCATGCTGGTTCGAAGTCTGGGTGACTGTCAGGCACATCACTGGGCCAATGTGGCCGGTCAGTTTGCCAATGGGCTGGAACCTGCAGTGAGAAGAGACCCAGCCGGGGATAGTGCGTTGTGGGGCACCTACATTGGAGAGGGGTTTGGAGGGAATCTGACCTGGAATAGACAGGCCTGGCTAGTGTACTCTTTCTCCCCTTCAAAGAAAGACCAAGGACCATGGTTTTCAGAGGCAGGGGACAAGCTCATAGAGCAGGGCACTGGTGGCACAGTCGAGGTCCTGCCCACCATGGGGTGGGCCACCCCATGCAGAGGCCTGCGGACCTTCCCTGGGTCACTTCTCCAGACATGTCACTGACCTGTTGAGCTCCCAGATGCGGACAGCATTGCCAGAGGCAACGTAGAGCATGGTGCCTGAGGGGCTGAGGGCTATCTGGTTAATCTGATGTTCCCCCTGGGCACTCGTGATGGCGCGTGCGGATGTGGCTATGCAAGCATCTCCTGAAATCACCTGGCCTGAGGACCTACCCAGAGGGAAGAAACCAAAGGCAGAGGTCAGAAGAGTCTATCCACATGGGCCAGGAAACAAATAAACTTCACTCAGACCAGCTCGGAAAAGCCACTTCTTCCAGGACGCCTTCCCTATCCGGGCAGATCAGCTTCCCCTAGAAGAAGGGACAACGGGAGAACTGAACTCTATCCAACATGTTTCTGTGACTTGCTGGTGTGTGCGGGCAGGTTGAATTGACTGAGTCGAGGGACAGGCTCTGAACCTGTCTCATGTAGAAATCAGTTAGCTTCTCCAAGTCTCTGTTCCCTCATCCTCACTTTGTGTACTACCCACTCCCTGCCCCCAGACTCCATTAAAAAAAGAAGAAGAAGAAGAAGAAGAAGAAGAAGAAGAAGAAGAAGAAGAAAGAATAGCTTTAGGCTCACAGCAAAACTGAGTGGAAGGCAGTTTCCCCATATACCTCTTTCCTTCCCAACATGTACAGTCTCCCCCATTGTCAACACCCCACAGCACAGCCTTTGCTACAACAGGCAAAACAGGACACATCATTATCCAAGTTCATCATGTACAGTGGGGCTCATTCTGGGTATTCTACATTCTATTGGTTCAGTCAAATGTGTGACATTATCTGTGGCTACTACCTCATCCAGAATAAGTTGGCCCTAAATATCCTCTGTGTTTGCTTTTCAACCAGCAAGCTAAGCAATCTGTGGCTTAGAATGTACACGTAAGGACAAAACCTAACGCCTGGAGGGTTTGTGTCAGGACCATGCTGGGTGGAGGCTGGCTCTGAGAGGCAGGTGCTGGATTTCGATGCTGCTGCCACCTGCTGGCGTTTGAATTCATTGGGATATAGTCAGTCCATCTCAAATGGTAGATCTCAGAGGACAGAGACAAAGGTAGGCCCAGGCAGGCCAAAGACTCACCAATCTGCCGTTCAAGAAACTGTCCGCCACGCCACCTTTGTCCCCTTGGAGTCAAAGCAACTCTATGGGCTAGTAAGGACCTTTATGCCTAGCTATTCAGGCTGTGCTGTGGGGATGCTCTTTTCTCACGTAAGCAGTAGGAGGATACTTACGTGAGTGTCCGAATGCACTTGGCTGAGTCGCGGATGTCCCACACCTTGATGTAAGAGCTGGACACAGAGAACACCAGCCCTGAGTGGCTGCAGTACTTGATAGAGACCACATTGTTGGGGTGACCCTTGAGAGCTGCGATCTCCTGCCCTGTCACCAGGTTCCACATCTTGCAGCTACGGTCTACCAGAGACAGGGAAATGACAATGAATAGGAGATGATGTCAGTTGGGGGGGCTGGGAAGCTCCCCCAAAGGAGAGTGGAAAGTCATGCTTAGTGTGGAAAGATGGAGAGATTTCAGAACCCCAAGTCTGAGAGAGAAGCATACATGTATGTGCAATCTCAAAAAAAAAAAAAAAACCCTCAGGAGACAGAAGGGGCTGAGAGCTTTAAGTAACAGTGAGCTCTCTGATCATTGCTGAAGTGTCCTGGGCTGAAAGAAAATTCCTACAAATCCATTGCTTATTAAGTGACCAAGAAGCGAGCAAACATGGAAAAACTTGGAGCCAATCAATCACACCTCGGTTGACAGCTATACCCTCTCCTGTGTGTATATTAATGTATACGCGTCATATACATGTACATATATTCACATATGCACACACAGGCTCCTATTATGCATGTCTGCTACAAATTTATGCCTTTTTCTGGTCAAATCTTTAGCTTTTCTTGTTGTGACTTAGTTGTAGGACTGTGAACTCCTGCTGCTGAGTCCAGAGAAACTGCCCGGGTGAACCTGCAGAGATGACATGGGTCGTGCAATCTTGGGTAATAATGGGGGGAAGTGGAGGTGTTAGAGAGTTGAGATAATGTGACTTCAGAGAAGCGTCTCCAACTGTGTAAAGGTGGTCTGGAGGAGGGGGTAGTGGTAGAGCCACCAGGATCACATGGGAGGAAAGTCTCAGCCAGGGGTGTGTTTGGTGGAAGCCCTGAGCCAAGGCAAAAGATAAGAGCGAGAAGCAAGTTCTCCTCATAGCACAACTCTTGGGAGGTTCTGTATGTTGTTGCCCCCACAGACCACTCTGAAGAGGAGAGTGGACTGGGTGAGAGAACCTAACCCCACTGGCCCTTCAAGTCTCCACACACCTTTGGATCCCGTGAAAAGCAACTCATCGGTGGCATCGAGGCAGAGGATGGGCTTGGTGTGGCCCTCGGCCATGGAGACACACTGCAACGGGGCCGTCCGTGCCCCTTTTGTTCCTCCAATGGGGGTGATGATGCCCCTTCCCAGGAGAGAGGGAGAGAGGAAGTGCCAGTCAGCCAAGAAGACCATGGCCAAGCTGACTGGGGCACAGTAAGAGAGGGGTGTGGACTGAGAGGGGACAATGAATAAAGAGAGATTCTGGGGCCACTAGCAAAACTCCAGCAATGTCCGAGAGCCAGAAGGAGCTGCGGCTGCCATCCTCAGCACTGTGGGAGAAGTCCATGCCAGGCACACTGGAAGGAACAGGGTGGGGAGAGGCTACCTAATTTGAAGCTAGAGATAAGCGTGCAGCCAGCTCTGGTGGGGCAGGGAGAGGCCCAAGGGCTAGAACTGGCCTCTGTAACTCCCATCAGTCTGCATGCTTCTTTGGCAGTCAAAAGTGGGGTGCAGAGAGGACAGAGGGAAGGATGTACAGGCTGTCCGTCAGCCTCCCCACACTTCATTCGCCATTCGACATTCTGGGCCTGGTACCTTCCAGCAGTGAGGCGAATGGACACCTACACAGAGGTGTAGGTTGTCCACACAGTTGGACCGGCACAATCAGACATGTGCCCGTCATTTTCAAAGGGATAAGTCAGGGCTGGGCAAACACCTGTTACCCCAACACTTGTTTGGCACAAGTAGGAGGATTGCTGTGAATCTGAGGTGAGACTGGGTCTATATAAGGAGCTCAAGGCCAGCCTGGCACTTATAGGAAAACCTTGTCAAGAACAAACCAACCAACCAAAAACATCCCCTAAAAACTCCAAAGGGATAGATCGCCTCAGGGGACCTCAGCCCTGGCAGATGACTGATATCCCGCTCCTAGCACTGTTGCGTAGCCCTGGCAGATTTGTCTACGGCCAGGCACAACACCAGGACACTAGTCAGGCGTGCCCACTTGCCAAGTAAGCACATGCAGAAGTCGCTCCCTCAGCTGCTTTTGCTCTTGCGATGCTGGTTTGGGCTGAGTGGGGCCAAGATTGCCGTGAAAATGTATCAAAAGGAGTCCGCACTCTGAAGAGGCTGGGGTACTACGGGTAACGTCTGTTGGCAAGGACTCACTGCACAGGAGGATAAATCAGTGGTGCTAACCACAGGGTGAGCCAGTATGGTGAGCCGAGAGGATGCCTGGAGAGCTGGGGGGAGCTCTTGGCCTTTAGAAGACCATCTTCGGCTGCTAGGGTCCCAAGTCTAAACCCTTGCTGTGGGGAATCTGCTCAGTAGGCTTGAGGGACCAGCCTCTGGTTGTCCCATGGGCTGAAGGGGAGTACACACCCACAAGCAAACTGCTAAGAGATACAAGCAGGGGCCCTGCTTCCCTTGGCGCCCCCTCAGAGCTGAAATTTGCAAGACTTACCCACCAACACAAGCTAAGTGTACAAGAACCCCAAGCACAGTCACCACAGCCAATGACACTCAATAAAAGACTAGCAGGCTGACAAGGTCCTCATGGTCCCTCCTGCTCAGCAAAGCTCTGCTTCAACTCCAGCCCAACCCAGGCTTCCATGTCCCTCCCCACCTTGCCCAGGGCAGGAGGGGGAAGAGAACAGAGCTAGCCACAAGCAACTGCACCCCCCACCACCACAAGCCCTTAGCTCTAGCCAGGCATGGCATAGTCTGAGGCCATGGGGTCACCATGAGAGAAAGGAACCATGGGGGCAAGAAGAGGTCTCAGGAGAACCACAGATGTGGAAGAGGCAGGGGCTAGGAGAGGAGGGGCTGCATGCTGAGGACAAGTGTACAGGCAGGAGGGGCTGGTGTAGCACGGGGCAAAGAGAAAAAGAAGAAAGAGCAGGAAGGGGAATCAAACACGATAGACATTCTGTGTGTACCTCAGGACCTCCGACAAAGAGGAGTCGCTGTCATCAGACCTGGGAAGGGCAGAAAATTAGCTGGATTAGGGGAGAGAGGAAAACACACATAGGAATGGCGGTAGCAGCAGAAGCACAGGAGGTCAGAGGGTGGTTATTCTCTTCAGGGAAGGCAGAGAGAGGCAGGGGAAGAAAGCCTTCAAGGAGAATGGTGGGGTTGGAGTGGGGACAGACTGGCCTGGGAGCTGGGAGAGTCCCCTAGCAGTGGACCACCAGGAGGTCTCTCAGCTAGCAGGGTAGGGGTGAGGAGAGGGCCACAGGAGGTGTGGGAGGCCAGCCCACTCTTGGGGAGATGGTTCCAGGTCTCTTTGCTAGTTCCAAGCTCTCTGGTTGGCCCCTTGCATAAGCCGGAACCAAGGGCATCATCCAGCAATGCTCAAGCCCATTGCTTGGCCACAAGGAGGCCCCACTGCTCTTTCCCCTTCCTGAGACCATGTCTAGAAGCTAACTTTGTGTTGCATGTGGGCCCCAAGACTGGACAACTGGATAGGACCAAAGCCTGTAAACCAGGCTAGGATGGGCGGAATCCTAGCCCAATTCTTTTTTTTTTTTTTTTTTTTTTTGGTTTTTTTAGACAGGGTTTCTCTGAATATCTCTGGCTGTCCTGGACTCGCTTTGTAGACCAGGCTGGCCTCGAACTCATAGAGATCCGCCTGCCTCTGCCTCCCAAGTGCTGGGATTAAAGGCGTGCGCCACCACCGCCCGGCTTCCTAGCCCAATTCTTTAAAAAAGAAAGAAAGGAAAAGAAAAGAAAAAGGAAGGAAGGAAGAAAACAGGACTCATTTAAGCTGGATATAGTAGCACATGCCTGTAATCCTAGCACTCAGCAGGCTTAAGCAGAAAGATAAGGGTTTGAGACTAGTTTAGATTCATGAAAAGACACTTTCAAAAACAAAATAAGGAAATAAATAATAAACAAAATGACCAGCCAAGTCAATTTCCTGACACTGGGAAGAGATGTTTTATGGTGGGGAGGGCCAGGCATGTCCACAGCTCCTTTAGTAGGAGCTGTGCTGAAGTAAGCTCGGAGAAGGACAGCGTCCAGGATACTGACCTGCTGGGTCTGCCCCTTGTGGTTTTAGCATCTAGGGAAGGAACAGCATTTGGAGCCAGAAGGGGATACTTAAGTAAGAGGGTGGGCAGAGTATGTATCAGGTACAATGACATGCAGTCTATAAGCTAGGCTTCCCTGAAAGTCACAACACCATTGCTCCTCTTGGTAGGAAAGCTTTTAGGGTAAAAGAGAGGGTGGTTCCTTTGGGGAATGACAGAACTGAAGATGGTCACAGTGGACTTTGGGGAGCACAGAGATGAAACCAGGAGCAATGGGGTCCTTCCCAAGGCAAAAGAGTCCTACAGTCAGGGTTAGCTAGTTAGAGTCAGCAGCCCCAGATCCTGGGCCACTTTCTAGGCAAAAGCCCCTGGGCTCTGCTTCGGACCACATTCTTACGCCATCCAGGGAGGACAGTTCTTGGGTTGATTGACAGTTCACATGGAATCATGCATGTATGGCAGACCACAAAGCAAGGTTGTGCACCTTCTGGATACAGGGATGGCTGTGAGCAGGATGACCCCACAGCAACCACAGCATAACAACAGCAGGGTTATGGTGTACAGGTGGAGCAGAGCCTGCCACATAGAGATGACTCAGAGGTCTCTGTCCACTGGGCCCTAGTCAGGGATCGTGGGGCCCTTGTGTAAAGCTCTTGCAATCAGGTAGGGTAGTAGTTGAGGCTTAAGGAAGGGCTTCAGAGAACAAGCAAAGACCACAGAGGCAGATATGCTTGCCCCTCACACCCACCACTCCTGTCTGTCCCACCCCTAGTGAGGTAACTTCCCTCTTTTCCTTCCCTGGCATCCCAGCATGCTTGGGAGGAGGAGATACCCTTGGTCAGTACCAAAAAGATGGGAGTTTCAGGGTCCCATGGCTCAGAGGAACTGGAACAGGAGGGCTGGAGTCTACCTGGTCAACTGGCCCTCACAGGCTCCCTCCCAGCCTCCACACCCTCCTTGGCTCTCCTCAGGCCTGTTCTTACTTGTCCAGTGCTGACCCCTGGCTTTGATTGCTGGTGAGACGAGAGAAGACGTTGCGGTCATTGCGGGGCCGAGTGGGAGGTGATGATGGCGGTGTGAATCCCATGTCTGCAGATCTGGTATATGAGGACAGAGAGAGTCATCAGCGACCACACCCTTGCCCATAAGTCCACCGAGTACTGGGCTTCCAGGTTCTGTCCCACCACAAGGCCCCAGAGGACTGGACCTGCTGTGTAGTGACCTCAAAACTCCTTCCCTAGTCAAGATCCTAGAAGCTGTTCTTTTTATATAAATTATACTAATATATACACTTATAATATATATTTATAATAAATATAAACTTATTATTTTATGCATGTGGGTGTTCTGCCTGTATTTATATCAGTGCACAATGTGTGTGCAGTGCCGGTAGAGGCTAGAAGAGGGGGCATCAAATACCCTAGAACTGGAGTTACAGGAGGGCGTGAGTCCTTATGAGAGCTGGGATTTGAGCCTAAGTCCTCTGGAAGAGCACCCAGCGCTCTTAACCACAGAGCCATCTCTTCAGCCCCTAGACACTGTTCTTAAAATCACATCCTCAGGGTGTATTTGGAGATTCACCTTCAGTATGAAATTTGCTTGTAACCCCACAGTCAGTGCCCCTGATCATCTGTGTGGTTCTCAGACTTACACTGAGCAGTGAAAATGCTGACTAACTCAAACGTGTGCTTCCAGCTGAGGTTGCCTGCACCCTGATCCTGGAAGGAAGTGTGTCCTGTTGGCACTCTGCTTACTGCCTTTATTTAGTATTGCACTTTTATTCTGCTTAATGACAGTTCTGACTTTTGTTTGCTTGTTTGTTTTGACACACCATCGTGTATGTCAGGGTTTACTACGTAGCCCTGGCTGGCCTGCAATGATGTAGCCCTGGCTGGCCTCAACTTTGCAATGATCCTTCTGCCTCTACTTCCTAGGTGCTAAGATTATAAGTGTGGACTACCATGCCCAATTGTATGGTGATTTTGATTCCTGAAATAGTCCCAAAGCATGGTGCGATAGTGCTCTCCGGTGTTGCTAAGCATTAGAAAGCCGGGGAACATTAGACAAGCTTTGTCGGGGCCGAGTTACAGTGCTGTGGCTGAGTCAATGCTGACAATCAGCGGTATTCAGTAACTAAGGTGCCTTTAAATAGAGACAGGCATAAAACAATGATGCTGACATCATTCAGAACATGACCAGCTCCTCACAGCAACCTGGCCCTTGGTCTTCCCTAAGGCCTGTGGCTCTGATTCACCGATTCAGTGTTTGGAACATGGGACTGTGAACCCTGGGAACTGACAGTTCCTCCCTGGAGGAGCCTGTGACCTTGACGGCCTGCTCATTCCTCTCTTTGGAAAGCTGTCTTTGCATTCTCCTCACTGAACAGCACCATGAGCTCGGCTTCATCCTCAGACTACAAGTTCAGCGTGTTCTCTTAGTTCACAGAGGAAGTCCGGCAGGGTACAAGTGTACAGATGTGTGTTGTTCCACTTCTCTCTGCCAGCACCACACGCAAGCCAGTGCCGGGGCATCTGTCTTGGTGAAGAGGGAAGGCGGGGGTCTGCTGTGGGTTCTTTTTCTGCCTCTCACCAAGGCAGGCTGCAAAGGCCACTCTGAGCCCCGATGCCTCATTATTTAGCTGGGAAGGCCACCAAACCTCTTAAGGTTAAGTATATGACCACGGGGCCGTAAAGGTTCACATATGTGGAAACTCTACAGAGCTGGGCCCATGTGTGCCTGGCTAGCTGGGGACTTCTACATGGCTTCTCTGATAGTCTGAGCTTCCTTCATAGAAGGAAGCCTTTGGAAGAGTGGAAACTACCAAGGATTTTGCCACAAAAAGGGGCCAAAGCACAACAGTCAGTCAGAGGTGCTGCAAGCCATCTAGGAAGAGTGCATATTGGGAGTCCGTGGCTTAGCTACGTGCTTTCAGGTGCTGTGCGGAGACAGCATTTCTTGAGCCCCCCCTGAGATGGCAGGTGAGGGTTTATGGCAAAGCTGAACGGCTGAAGCCGGTGAGGGTTGTCATATTAGCAAGTGTGCGTGATGATCCACAGAGAAGAATCCCACAGCCATTCATGCACCTAAGGCCTGGGATGTCAGTGACCCTGGAGAAGATTGTAGAAGATACTCTTACCTTAGGGGCTGTCCCCGGTCATAAGACTTCCTTCGGGTCAGAGGGGATGTGTCTGTGCCACCTCGAGACTGCCGAGGGCTAGAAAAGAAGGGTCCAGTAAATCTGAGACCTCACTTTCTACACCCGCCTGGATCCCATAGACCTGGATCCCCCTCCTTACAAAGTGCTGCCCCGGGTGGGCAGGCTGATGGTGCGTGAGACCTTGTCCCGGTAGTAGGGGTCCCGGATAGAGAAGCCCACTCCATCCTCTTTGATCTCAACGAGGGAGGCCAGGGACTTGGTGATGTTCTTGGTGGAGCTGTCCAATGGGGGTCCCAGGCACTCCGCAGACACAGCCTTCATTTGTGCAGATAGCTTGGGCTCACCCTAGGAAATGAAGGATAAGCAGACAAATTTGTCCGACCGATGGACCACAAAGGGGAAGTGAGAACTGGGCCTGATGACACAGATATTCAATTACAGGTATTCAGGAGGCTGAGATTCTAGCAAAAAGAAAAAAAATAATGGGTTGCCTGGTCTACAAAGCAAATTCCAGGTTAGTTTCCACTACCCTCAATTCCAGGCAAGACCCTTCTTGGCATCTCCATTCCTTCTGAGGACAAAAACGGAATTGGGGCTTGGGGGTGGGGGGTGGGGAGGAGCTATAGTCATAGGGATCAAGCTGTGAGGGTTGGCCCTGCTAAGCCAATTGCCTGAGTTCCAGCAGGGCTTACCTTGAACTTGAAGTCATCATGGCTGGAGGAGCCTTTCATAGTGAACGACTGGGAAAAGCTGAGGAAGAAGCCAAGAAAGTTTAGGACCATTATAGTCATACTGTATCTCTTTAGGACTTAGACATATGGGTCCCAAAGAGCCTGAAAAATCAAGATGGGCCCTGGAGACCTAAGGGAATCCCTCCTCCAGCCACATGTGCATGCTGTGAGGCTGACTCCCTCCTTGAAAACTCACCTCCCCTCAGAGAACTCTGAAACTTCCTCATCTGTGCTTGCATAGCCATTCTCTGAGGGAGGGAGGGAAGGAAGGAAGATGGAGGTTGAGAGACCCTGTCAGAATATAGGAAAGCGGACACAGCCTCTCTCCAGCATCTCACCCACTAGGCTTCTGAGGGAATTCTGAGCCAGGGGAGCTGGAAGGCCTTCCCCACTACTATGTATACCGTGTTGCACATTATAGATGAGAGCCTGCAGCTCAGGGTGTGCCTCGGCCTTCTCACGCAAAGCATCTAGGAGCAGGTGGTTCTGGGAAGAGCCTGTCACGTCTGTCTGTCTTAGGCGTCCTTCCAGCAGCCGAATCTGGGCTTCCTTCTGTGCTACCTGTAGTCCCTGGAGGCAAGGGACAAGACTTCGGGTTACTCTCCCTGGCCTGTGGTCAATGCTGTGGCCCCTAGACTCCTATACACATGTTAGGGATGGTCATGATGACAACTCTGTTATGAGTGGACTTGTGACCTCTCATTCATATGCAGAAGTCCCACCCCTGTTACCTTAAAATGTAACTGTACTTGGGGACAGGTCTTTTAGAGTGGGAACCAGGGTGATATGAGGTCACAGGGTGGTCCCTAACATGGTGTGACTGCTGTCCTTAGGATAATAGATCTTGACAAGTCACACAGAGGAAAAATCATGTGAAGACACGGGGAGGAAATAATGGCCACAGAGAGAGAGGCTTCAGAGAAAACAACCCCGCTGACACCTGGATCTTAGACGTAGTAAATCCCTGTTGCACCAGCCACCCAGTCTGCGACATTTTGTCATGGCAACCCTCACACACTAATGTAGTCCCCTAAGACTCAAAGCAACACTGAGGAGCCACTGGAGGTCTGGCTAAGAGTCAGGCAGGGTGGCCTCCCAGCCTCTTTCCAGTTAACTATATGTATACTGGCTGGTGTCTGTCCCCAACACTCAGGCCCTAGGACAGAAGGAAACATATTCTGTGGCCATGGATTAAGAAGAGGGGCCCAAAGACCCCTGGTGTTCTGGTAAGCGGAAGGTGGAATATAGTTTTTGTTTCCTGTTCCCCAATCCCTAACGTATACACACTTCTCCCTCTGCCTCCAACAGACCCAAGCCCAGTCCTGCTGTGGATGGGCCTGTACCAGGTCACCTTTAATTGAAGCCCTGTTGTGTGCCAGGCCCCTTATGTGCTGCATTCCGTACAACCAGCTACAAGCTCTGTATTGCCAATGTTTGGGTTTTACAGCCACAGAACCTGAGGCTTGCAGGTTCAGTTGCTTGTCCTAGCCTGTGAATGATGCAGGTGGGAAGGAGCCAAACCTGTGGGCTTCACCCTCTGGGTACATGATACCATGCTTTTGCCAGGGATGGTGCCAGCTCACCTTGTCAATGGATGCCTTGAGGAAGTTGTCTAGCAATAAGCGGGCCTCAGCCAGAGAGCAAGAGCTAATGACCACTGACGTGTCTGTTGAGTCTAGCTCCTCCTTTGTGAGACCAAAAAGCAGAAACCCCGTCACAAGGCTGCCCAAGCCTCCTTCATTGCTACCACCCCACCCAGCCAGTTTGGGTCCTGTGGGCACCTTGGTTTCCTCCAGCTGCATGATGGTGGCTTGGCAGTCAGTGATACTGTCATTGATGTAATCAATATTGGCTGCCAACACGTCAATCTCCTCAGCCAGCTCCTGTAGTCCCTTCTCCTCCTCGGGGCTCTCAGCCTGCAGGCGCTCCCGCTTCCTCCGCAGTGCCTCCTGTAGGAGGAAGAGCTCCTCCCTTTTCTGGGGGTGCGGGTGGGGGGGATATTGATGGAGAAGGAGGCTCAGGCATAGGTGGAACCCTGCCCACAGCTCCTACACCAAGCCACCCACCTGTCTGGGATCATCCAGAGGTCAGAACAGGCACGAGGAGCAAAGGGTCGGAGATAGGGAAAAGAGTGAGGAGCCAGAGAAGTGGGAAGTGAGTGAGTGGACACGTGGAGAGGGGGGGTGGGAGAGATGGGGAGGTAGGCCCCACCTTTATGAGCCGCTCCATATCAGCCTCCAGGTTGACAATGGTCATTCTCTGCATGACGATGTCGATGATCCTCCGTTCCAGGGACTGCCATTTGAGTCTTGCAGCTTTGCTGAAGCTTTGGCTGGTTCCCTTCTTCTGGAACTTTTTCCTGGGAGGCAGAGGCAAAGGGGCTTTGGTTGATTGTCCTGAACCTCCATAGCTCTACTGAGCTCCCACAGAGCCTAACCAGGCAGCCTGGGCACCGGAGCACTTCCCTGACCTTCACACTCCCTCACTCTGGTCCCTCCTCACCTGGCTGGGCGGGTACCATTGACAGTGGCTGCAGGATGGTCCCCCAGGAAGTGGTTGATTTTTCGGTTCCACTGACGCACTATGCTGGAGACAGAGCGAGCCCCTGATTCAGCCTCAGACGATGTAGTGCTGGCGGACACCTCAGCCCCAGAATCCAAATTGGGGGGCTTCAGTCCTACACGTCCGGCTACTCTCTCAGACATGGGCTTTGCCAAGCGCCTCAGTGCAGAAACCTGGGGACAAAAGTGGGGACAGGAAGAGGGGGACCCAGTAAACAAGGAAGCCTGGAGGGTCAGGAAAGTCTGGCTTGAGGTGCTGGGGAGAATAGAGGCAGCTCTGTGCAGACTGGAGCTTGTAAAGGGCTAAGAAGTCTGCCATGTAAAATAAACATGAAATGTTCTCTCTCGCTCTCTCTCTCTTTCTCAGAGCATGTATGTATCTTATGTGTACATGTATTCTCAAGTGTGTGTGGTGGCCAGAGCTGAACACTGAGCATCATGCCCTATTACTGTCCCTGTACATTCTGAGACAGTGTCTCTCAATGACCCTAGAGCTCACCAATCAGCTGGACTGGCTGGCCAGACAGCCCTGAGATCCAACTGTCTCGACTACGCCTCAGTTTCTAATGTGGGTTCTGGGGGTTCAAACACAGGTCCTCATGCTTATGTGGGAAGTAATTTGCTGACTGGGCCACCCCTCTAGCCCTTTGTGCTCTTTTTAAGTGACCACTCAGGCACTGAGGATGGGAATTGAATTCTACCCTCTAGGCTCAGCTCACTGGTTGAGAAGTCATTTCTCACGGGCTGCTACGAATTGGCAAGGCTGTGCTCATTGAACGAAAGGAGATTCAGGCCACAAGTAGCATGTCCCCCAACCCCCACTTCTCCAGAGCAACTTGGGAGCTGGGGCTAGCCCTGTACATCCAGCCCGCCTGGTGAGAACACTCACCTCCTGGGTTTTCCTCCTCAGGACCATTTCCTGCTGGCGCTTCTGAGATTCCAGAGCCCGTATCTGAAACTGAAAGAAAACGGTTGGGCCACATCCAGTCAACAACAGCACTCTTTTTAGCGGTTGGGTTTCAAGACAGTGTTCCTCTGTGTAGCCCTGGCTGTCCTGGAACTCACTCTTGTAGACAAGGCTGGCTTTGAACTCAGAGATCTGCCTTCCTCTGCCTCCTGAGTGTCAGGAGTAAAGGTGTATGCTACCACTTTCTGTCCAGACAGGACTGGGGACAGGCTGTCAAAAGCTCAAGATTTTCTTGTGTGGGGTGAGTCTCACACAGTCAAATTCCTGCCCATAAGGGCAATTCTCTTGGTCTAATTTCCTACCATGAACATAAATCAGGACTAGAGGCCCAGTTCTCCTGGGCTGTTTTTTCTGAGCCTGAAGCTCCATGTGTCTGATTTTGCTGGTGACCTTGTGCAAATTCATACCCTTCTCTGAACTCAAGTCATTTCCTTGGACATTTAGGGGCTGGGACAGACAGAAGCCAACAGTCCCAGGCTGTACGACAGGCCTTACTTGGCTCCAAGCACGGCTGTTGTCACTTGGAACAGTAGGAACTGAGGGGAGGAGGGTAACAGCAGGGAGGGGCGGCTGAAAGCTTGGGAGGACTCTCACCTCCTGCCTCCGTTGCTCCTTCTTAAGTTGAGCAATCTCCCGGTTCCTCTTGGTCTCCACTAGTCGCCGCCGCTGCTGTTCTTCACGCATCTGCTTCATGAGGGCTACCTGGGATGGCAGAGGCAATGGTGGTGAGGCAGGGCTGGGCAAGAGTGGCCCACATCCCTCAGTCAGTAGCTGGTTGTGAGGACACTGGCCAGAGAGGTAGCCTTCTAGGCAGCACTCTGAAACAAAAGGTTTCTTTTGCTTGTCCTTGGGGGCTAACATACCTTGATAAGCTTTTGAAGAAGTGGTCACTTAAAATCTCTATCTCAGTCCTACTAGAAGCCACCAGCCTCAGCCTGGGTGAGATTCCAGGGCTAATCTCATAGTAGATAGCAACTATAATGAGAGCGGGCTATATGGCAGGCTCCACCCTTATGACATTCATATGAAAAAGGCATCGCTCCTGTTTTGTAAAGAAAGAACTGAGCCCTTGAGATAAAACAACTAACAGTCACAGAGTGAGGAAAGGCTGGCTAGCCTTGGATCCTGGGTCACCTTACTTCACAGTTTCAGCCTCATCTGCATGACCTGCACGATGGCTGCAGCCATCAGTCCAGGGCGGTGAGTGCACTCCAGGCCCAGGACAGTGCAAATGGGCTAGGATATGGAGACGGCCTTGCTCTGCAGTTCTGAGACAGGAGTCACTATGCCCTCCTGCCAGGAGGCTGAAGCTGTGGGCTTCACCTAGTTAAGATGCCAGGACCCAGGCTCTGCTCGAAGTCTTTAGTTGGTCTTCTTTCTACCCATCTAGGGAAGAAGCGGGGCTCTGCTAGGGCATCCCTGGGCAAACCCTAGGCTGTTCTTATCCATGTGTAGCCCTGGGATCACAAGAGTGTAGTCAAGAGGACAGAGCTCAGTCCTAGATGAAGGGCCTCAGAGTATGAGAATGAAGACCATGCACACGTCTGGATTCTTCTGTCCTTTGTATCATCATGTCTTGGACATTTGGCTATTTTTGTCCAAGCCTCAGAACCTGTGAGAGTGTTCCCTTGTGAGGCTTTCTAGGGCCATATCAAGATAAGAGCTGGCTAAGGAGAGACTAGAACTACCCCGAAGAGGCACCAGTAAGAAGTTGGGATGGGGGGTAGGGAGACATGGACGGGTGCATGATGGGACACAAACAAAGACAAGTATGTCAAAGCTGCCTCCACATTCCCATAGAAAGCCCATATCATAGTGGAGCACAGACAGCCCGGGGATAAAGCTCACTGGGCCCTCTCTTTGTGTTACCAAAGGGCTGCAGGGGCTCAGGGAACTCGGGGTGTTTGAACCCCAAGTCCTTTGGCTGTCAATGGCATCATGTCTATAGAGGGGAGGCACTGAAGCAGAAAGTGAAAATGGGGCTCTTTGAGGGGCCATGCTGGATGGATCACAGCAAGGTAGGGACTTCCTTATCAGCGGATGGAGGCCTTGGACTTGCTTGGGGACAGAAGCCACCCAGGCACAGCTCCATTTCCTCTAAAATCTATAACTGGCTATTTCCTGCGTATACTGGTCAGCATCGGTCAGGACAGCACTGAAGACAGCTAGTAATGGCTCCTGTTCCATGAGTTCCCAATGGACTCAGATTGCTTGGGCTATCACTTCCGCCAGGCTTTGTTAGGGGTCTAGCCCAGAGCTGTCAAGAGCTGGAAGACACCAGAAGCTAAGGACCACATCAGGAAGGTCCAAGGGGGATGGCGGATATACACAAGGTAAGGATCTGTGAGCCCCAGGTAGGAGCTGAAACCACCCAGACACCAGATACCAGAAGTTCAAGACCTGAACCACTAACATCAAGAGAGCAGATCCTACAGACTGTGCCCTGTGGGTTGTGGCCAAGTAGAAAAGGGAGTCCAGAGCCACCAAGAACACACATCAGCTTGGAACATCAGGGGCAGAATTTGCATCCCAGGACTATGTCCTGGTAGCAGGAATTACCTTCCCTGGGCCTCAAATTGCCACAAACACAATGGGAACAGAATTCTCCTTTCCTAAGGAAGGGATGTAACTGAGCATGTAATATGTCTATCTAAGAACTGGCCATGGTGCCAGTTATTGCTATGATTAGAGGCAAGGGCTGTACCAAATGAGGCTTCAAGGTTTCCTTGTGCAGACAGGAGGCAACTGTAGTACCGCTTCCCAACACAGGGGGCAGCATTGAGCGAGTGCCTGCAATGAACTCTGGGATGAGGCTGTGTACCGCTGGGCCAGGATTGAATCAGGCGATGCTGTGTGTTAATGTGGACTATGCACTCTAGGACACGGCATAGGCCCCCATGCCCCACCCCTCATACCCTCTTCCTACCTTGGCCTTTTTCATCTCAGCTACCTCCGCCTGCAGCTTCTTCAGTTCCCTTTCGTAGCGGGACTGGTTCTTTAGTAGCCTGGCGTGCTCCTTTTGAGCAGCCTGTAGTTTCTGCAGGTCCCGGTTCATCTCCCGGAGCCTCTTCTCATAATCTGCCTTTATCTTGTTGGCCTTCTCCTCCGTGTAGCACTCCATGGTGCCTGAGAACAGGGAAAAGTGTGTCAGAGACACAGGCTCCGTGGCTCCCACTGAATGCGGGCTCAACAGGGAGACAGGTGCTGGGTTCTAATTTTACAATCGACCCCTCCTTGAGCCTACGTCTTCATTTGAACAATGAGGACGTGGGTTCATCCCTAGGCCCTTTCCTGTCTGACATTCCATTGTTCGTCGGTGTTTTCAGACTGAGACTTACGGTCCCCGGAAAGGTGGTGCCAGCCAGAAGTGGAAGGTTAGCAAGAGGAGCTGGTGTGATGTGACTGCAGCAGGAAAGTAACCTGGGTCCTCACCCAGGCTCTTCCCACCTGAACTTTGAACAGATATCCCCACTGAGCAGGTCCAAGACCAACCCGACTCCCACCTCTTCCTCCATCTCAGAAAACCTCACCACCTCACTCAGGGTGCCCAGAGGCAAGCATCCTGAGACATGGCTGCCTTATCCACCATGCTTCCTGTCCACACATCAACAAGTCTTGAGCTCAACCTTTGAAATACCTGAACCTGAGCCATCTTACTATCTGCCCAGTCTTCCTCCTAAGTGGTCTAGCTTCCACTTTCATCCTCTTATACAAAAATGATGTTTAAAAAAATGCTTTCAAGTGTCTTGTATCCTCCCTCCCTCCCTCCCTCCCTCTCTCTCTCTCTCTCCCTCTCTCTCTCTCTCTCTCAAAACTCCTTACACTCCCAACTCTCTGAGTCAAGGCAACATACTGTAATTGGAGACACGACATGTTCTCCGACTCGTCTAGAGCATCATACAACCCACCAATATGCCAGGCACAGGGCTGCCTCAGGGTCTTAATAGCTTCCGTTCCCTCTGTCTGGCATGATCTTTCCATTGCTAGTTCTGCTCTTGGGATGCACCATCTCCTTCAAGCCTTACTCCAAGGTCTCCTCTATACAGCCTTCCATGACGCTCCCAGCCTGCCCCACACCTAAGCTCCCTATCCCTTTTCCTCGCCATATTAAAAAAAAAAAAATCAAAAAACTTAGATGTGCCACCCCTGCTATCCATTCTGCTTACTTTATGCTGCCATCCCCACCAGAGTGTCACCCCCACTCCAGAGGAGGGATTTTACACACTAAAACAACTGTAGTCCCTAGAATAACACCTGCTCTATAAAACACATTCAGCTAACATTTGCACATTTGCTGAGTAAGTGGATGAGGAAATGAATCACTGAGTAGGCTGCAGGGCAGCAGGAGGCACAATTTGAGAACTCTTATAAACTTGATAAAAGGGGAAGAGGAAGGATAGGAGGTATTTTAGTCACATGCCTAGGGAGATAAAGGATAAGGATTAAAAATTTTAATATATATATACATATATATATAATGAAAAACAAAAGATCTAGGCATAGTGTCACCTCTCTATGGTTCTACCACCAGGGAGGCTGAGGCAGAGAGGTTGGCACAAGTTTGAAGCCAGCCTGGGCTACACAGCAAGACTATTTCAAAAAAGGGTGGGGGCACTCTTAAGATGGCTAAGCAGACAAAGGCACTTGCTGCCAAACCTGATTATCAGAGTTCAATCCCTGGGACCCAGATGGTGGAAGAAGAGAAGAAAATCTTCTACAAGTTGTCCTCTGATCTGTACACGTGTGCCATGTCACATGAGTGCATGAGCACTTGCATGCATGTGCACACACACACACACACACACACACACACACACACACACACACACACCACACACCCCAAATGTAATTTGAAAGCAAAGGTAGCAGAGAAACTGGATTACACGTAAGAACTTTTTAACTATCACAGTATGTTGCCCTGCGGTCCCTGTACAGCAGGTCAGGTGTTATCAGAAACAATGTTGGGTGTCTTTTGACAGGACGGGGGGTCAGGAAAGAGAAGCATGGTGCTGGCCTCACTGAGGTTCTGCAGCACACGGTCACGCTCCAGCTGTGTGTCTCGGATCTTGTTCTGTAGCAGGATGAGCTTCTCCTCGTATTGGTGCTTGAGGGTCTGTAGTCTCCGCTGGCTGTTCTCCAGCTCGTCAATCAGCTTCTGCTTGATCTCAATCTCACACGTCAGGTCTGCCAGATCTGCCTGAAAGTTCACTTCTGGTGGGGGGGGGGAGACAGAGCCAGACTCAGTCCCATGTGGGGTTCAGGGGCAAGGGAGCAGACTTGACAGTTTTCAGGGGCGGAGCTTGGGGGGCATCCTTGGGTCAGCAGTTACCAAGCAGTGACCAGGAAGGTAGGCAGAGCATTGCCAGAAGGGCCAATAGGTTTAATGAGCAGCCTCAGAAGTGCACAGACACAAGACCTCAGGGGTGTCAGCAAAGGTGGGGGCCAGCCATACCCTCCGCTCTGGGAAGACTGTCCACTCCTAGTAGCCTGGGCACAGCCCTTGTAGAGGATGTTCAGTCTAGATAGCATCCTAGCTAGCATCCTACCTGGGCTCGGGAGCTTTCAAGGAGTCCAACACCCTTCCCACCCTGATGGGCCCATGGGCCTATGTCACCATGACTGGTGTGGGACCCTGCTTGGGTGGAGGAGGATAAAGCACCCCAGAGCTTCTGGTAGGGCTGTGGGTGAGATGACAGCAGGACAGAGCTAAAGGACAGATGTCTCCACATGAGGGAAAGGGTCTTCCTTGGCACCAGCCAAAGTCATTCATCACCCGTCTCTGAATCCACCAAAGTGGGTCAGGAACCTCTTTGAAGAAGTTCAGCAGTGATTCGGGGAGGCCTAATACCTTTGCACAAGGCACAAGGTGGTGAGCACTGGATTCATCAAGTCTTGGGACGGGTCAAATGAGGCACAGTGGTGGGCAGGTAAGGAGAGCCAAGTGCTTCCCACCATTTGTCACTACTATTGCTTTCGTTGGCTCCTCATCCAGGAGTCTGAGCCCTGTCTAGACAAGCAGACTGACCACTCTAGCAGGCCTGACCCCTCCCAGATCCATCTGAGTTGCTCCTTGGGAGCCCGGTTCTGATCGACAGTCCCATCATGGGGACTGGCCACAAGCAAATCATCTCCCCAGCCCCAGCCCACGCACCCTTTTCTTCAGGGTCAGAGTCTGAGTCAACCAGGCTCTCTTCACTGCCTGAGTCTTCATCCTCATCCTCACGCCCTTCCTCCTCCTCACAGCCGCTCTCATCTCGCTCTTCCTCCTCCTAGGCAGAGAGTACCATCAGAGCCGACCCCTGAGCCAGAGACTGGGCCAGAGACAAGACCTCAGGGGTATCAGCAGGGGTGGGGGTCAGCCATACCCTCCCCTCTGGGAAGATTGTCCACTCCTAGTAGCCTCTGCACAGCCCTTGTGGAAGATGCTCAGTCTAACTAGCATCATCCGTTTGGGATGAAGCAAAGGTCCGAGAGATGGAGATCACCATAGCAACAAGTTAGCATTATCAAGAAACTCAAGGATCAACTAAAAGCAACTCCCTGCCCTATCCCCTTGTAACACCAACGGAGTCTCTACCCCAACAGGAACATGATGATGAGGCCATGGGGAGGAAGGCCAGGGGAGTCCTCACCTCCTCAGCCTCATTTTCATCAGTCTCCTCACTGTTTTCCTGCTGAAGTTTTGCTCTCTTTTTGAAGGCTTCTTTCTCTGGGCTGCTTATGGAATGAAAATGAAGTCAGATTAGGGACTAACACCATGGGGTGGTGGTGGTAGGACAGGTTCCTGCTCTGTAAAAAACAAGCTCTTCTTCCCCAGCAACTACTGCCACCTCTGCTCTATCTCCTGGAATTAACCTTGGTGGAAAAAACGAGAGAAGGCTGGGGTGGTATCTTTCCTCCAAATTGAGTAAATGGGTGGGGGGGTAAGGCTGGGTAGGAGTGGTCCTTCCCTGTACACAGGGTGCGGATCTTCCTGGATGGTGTTGGGGGGAGGGTCCACCTTTGAATGTTCTGGCTGCAGGGGGAGATGCTGACATTCCGCTCACCTCTTCCTCCGCTGCTGCCTGACCTCTTTCTTTTTCAGCCTCTCCAGGTCTTGCTTGGCCCTGCGGATCACTTCAGAAGCATCTTCCATGGAGCTGGCTGGGCTTCCTGCAAAGGCTGGACCTCCTGGAGATGCTCCCAGGGAGTAGGGAGTCCGAACAGAAGCTCTCGAGAGGCTTCTGCGGAGGGACTCATTCATAGCCTCACTCTCCAGGAGCTTCGTTCTGTGTGGACAAAGCAAGTGCATGGGGCCGGGTGAACCACATAAAACTGGCATGGTCAAACCCATTCAGCCTGCTCATACTGGATAGGCTTGCTCACCGTAGCTCCTCAATCTCTCGGATGTAGTTCTGGATGAGAGTACCAATGGCCTCATTGCCATCACCTGGATGGAGAAGGAAGACAGGTACAATTAAAACAAACAAAGAAAAACCAGGTGACGACAGCAAAGACTGGGGCCATGGCTCTAAGACTGGTGCCTGACATGTGTCTCCAGCGTGGTCGCTCACACGGGCTTTTCATTTTTTTTTTTTTGGTTTTTCAAGACAGGGTTTCTCTGTGTAGCCCTGGCTGTCCTGGACTCACTTTGTAGACCAGGCTGGCCTCGAACTCGCAAAGATCCGCCTGCCTCTGCCTCCCAAGTGCTGGGATTAAAGGCGTGCGCCACCACCGCCCGGCCACACGGGCTTTTCAATAAAGGAATTTGTGTGAAGGGAATACTTGAACATGATCACAGTTGTATACAAGTACCGCTAGACAATGGCATGAAATTGGAAACAATCTAAACACTCATCAATAGAGGCTTTTCAATAAATTATTCAGCACCACATATGGAGCATCGTGTAGTTGTTTAAAGTGGCTTTGAATTTGGGGTTTATAAGACATGATACTAAACAGAAAAAGGAAGTCATAGAATAGAAAGTATGATCTCAAATGCAGAAAATGCAATGCACATTCACACACGTACACACGATATATTCAAATGCATTTAGGCTCGAAACAAAAGTGTGGGAAAACACGCACTGGGCTGATCAGGAAGGATCCTTCCGGAAGCAGAGAAGATGTGAGTGGAGAGTCTACTGAGGGGATTTTCATCCTTCGCTTAATGTACTATGTGTCTCTTACACGTTTAACAAGAAGGCTGTGTGTGTGACATACTGAATTGTTGGGAAAATGCATAAATGAACCGATCTGAGCATTGGCTGGCTGTTACAGCCTACTTGATACCAAGGGTAGGAGACAAGCTGTTGCTCCAAGCTAGTCTGCTGTACCCCAACTTACCAGCCTTGGCCAGAAGCAGGTTGGCCTCCTGGCTCATGAGTTGTGTGACCCGGTTGTTGATGGCATCAATGGCCTCCTGCATGGCCTTCACTCGAAGCCTCAGTGCCCCGTTCTCCTTCTGTAGCATGGCATTCTCCCGAAACAGGTCACTGTAGCCCTCTACACCATCCTCCCCAATCACCCGCTTGCCCTGGGATGGAGACAGGCAGGGGGGAGCAGTCAGGTGCTAAATCTCACAGGAGGGGTATAGTGACAATCCTCTCCCTCCTGCCTTCAGCCTTCCCCAGGGCAGGGTGGCACTTCTGGTCTCTCTTTCTCAAGGTTTCCAACCTATCTCCTGTCTCCCAAGGCTCAAAAACCTTACACAGCACTGGATATGGGGGCTCACTGAGGGATCACTTCTTATAATCTCAGGGCCTGGAAATTTGAGGCATGAGGCTCACAAATTCAAGGCCAGCCTGGGAAAAATGAGTACCAGGCCAATCTGGACTACATAATAAGTCTCCTCTTAAAAACAAAACAAAAACAAATAAAAACCTAGTTCTCTCCCTGACAACTAAAAAGTCCAAATTCTTGACTTACCTTGCTATCAATCACTTTCATTTTCCTGGAATGCTAAACAAGTGGCAAAGCCCTACCTGGACCAGGCAATTGGTATACATGGGTGAGTCAGTCTAGGTGTAAGACAACAGGGAGGGATGGGAACTTGAGTGGAGAAAAGTCACAGACAGTCTAAAAGAGGCAGCCAATCTTTTGATATCTCTGCTCTCTCATGTTTAACTGTGTATCTGAAAGCTGAAACAGTAACTGTGCATACTGTCACCAAGAAACTGGGTTTACAGAGTTGCCTGTTGTATAAATAAAGAGTTAAATGTTTCACACTAACAAATTTCACTTTTTAAATCTCCTTCTACTTTTGCCCACAGATGTTATTATACCCTTCCCTAGTCAAAGAAGAGAGCATTGTCAGGGTACAATTTTAGCAGTGCAGAATTTGCTGTCATTTACTTCCTTGCTTTGATTCTAACTGTGTCCTGAGTTGCAAAGGAAGTCAGTGGTGGCTCCTGATTGCTTACAAACAGGATAGGATTGTAAACATATAGTTTGTGTTTGCATTATGAAATTTCTTCATATAATAAACCGTGACATGGCTACTCACTCTAGCCAACTTAGTGACAGTTGTTGGAAGAGACAAAATTTTCCACAGAAGTTGAGACTTCCTTCTCGGCGTTCATAAAAGTTGTCAAGTAAGTTGCATTCTTCTGAAACCAAGTACAAACTTGCCCAACTGTGTGCCAGACTCAGATGATGGTCACTAGTGGGTGACGTCAGTCTTGGATATTCAGAATTAGACATGCCTCTCAAACCACCTGTTTTTCTCCTTTCTGTTGTATTTTCTATGGCTTACTCTCTACCAAGAATGCCTGCTGGTCTCCTTCTGCTAATACCTCATTTGTTTTTCAAAATCCACATGGATGGCCCCTTCCATAAAGCTCTCCCTGGTCACCAGAGCAAGTAAGCTGACTCCTTGGCCCCTGCAGCACACTGGGAACTCCTGGGTCCCCACTGTCAATGAGTGACTCCACCCCTGTGGAGTGGTCTCATCTATTCCAACACAGTACATTCAGTGGACATAAAAGCACCTGGGAAGCGCTTTTCCTTGACCAAACACACATGCTACAAACCCAGGGTGTTCTAATGCTCAGACTTTGTATTCTAAGCCTAGACAGCTCAGACCTAACTGGATTTGCCATAAAATCCTGTACTGGGAACCACATCTGATGCACAGTGATGTCTCGCAGACATGAGGATGGATGGATGCTGGGAAAGTGGTAGAGAGCTGATGATACACGGCTCCATGCCCTAGTTGCGGGATGCTACAGGGCAGGGTGTGGAGCAGTGCATCAGCTCCTGGTCAGAGAGCCTGAGGGGGCCTGGGAGCGCTCACCGCTTTGTACTCCATTAGCTCCATCTGCAGGCGAGCGATCTCCGCCCGCAGTGCGCTTATCTGCTGGCTGGTCTTGTCCTGGTTCACCACCACCTTGTTTTTGATGTTGCGAGCCCGATTGGCATATTTGAGGGTGTTAAGTGTCTCCATGAAGTCCCGATCGGAGGGGCTCACACAGGCGATCATGATGGTCTGGCTAAGAGTGCAACCAGGCCGGGTGAGGACAAAGGACAAAGCCAGACCCAGGAGCGCTGTTCCACAGCAGAGGGTTTGTCTCACCCTGACCCCTCTCACCACAACTTAACGCTTAAAGGACCTAGGACCTGGGATGTGATACCACCTGGCTAAGATCTTCCATAGCAAGAGAGGAAAACCCTTGAAAGCAGTTAACAAGGGGTGACACCTCTCTGCAGGAGACAGAAGTAGTACATGACCGCTCTGTTGGCCTGGCATTTCCCAGTTCTTGTCTCCTTGGGCTATATGGCTTCCTCTAGGATTGTCTCTCATTGCTGTGAAATAATAAAACTGAGTCTACCTACCCACAAGGCACTGAACCCCTAGGGTTCCTGTCTTCAAGTTTGAGAAGGCTCTCCCTTTCCTGGGACTCAGGCCCTAAGCCCACAGCAGTATTCTCCATCCAGGAACTTCCCCGCCCTTCCTGGACATTGGTCATCAGATACCTGTTGCCCCCAAGAGAGTCCTGGAGCAGCCGAGTGAGCTTGGAGTCCCTGTAGGGCACGTGCACTACCTTCTTGCTCTGGTCTCCCAGGGCGCTGATCACATTGCCCAAGGCCAGCTGTAAGAGGAAGAGTCTGAGCTCAAGAGTCATACAAGGAAGGTAGTGAACACAATCCCAAACCATGTCAGGCTCCTGGGTGGGTTTATATAAGACTGATATGATAAACTGAGGCCTGAGAGTGAAGGAAGGAAGACCCCATGGGAAGTGACTTTGGGTGTTCCAGTCAGCAGCTAGAAGAAACCCAAAGAGGACTGGACAGCCTTTGAAGCATATAGCCCGCCTGATCCTGTGCCATCTGACTCCTGGGTGAGTCCCCAGGGTGCCTACCAGACCACAGTTGATGGAGATGCCCTCCTTGGCCCGTTCACCGGTGGCCCCTGTCCGCTTCAGCCGCTCTGAGCCGGCCAAGTCCACAAAGTGAAACTTAGCAGTGAGCGTCTCATACTCAGTGCCCGTGGGGGCTGTTCCATCTGGAAGCCTAGTCACTGCCTCATTCACCTGCAGCAGAAGGTGACATCTGGCTCACCCACACCCTGCCTCTTGTCCCTCTGCTAGCCCTTCCATCTCACCACAACTCCATCCACAAGAGTGAGGGTAGGCTGCAAAGCACTAAGCCCGTAAGTGTGCAGAGCACCTGAGAACAAACACTGTACTTGCACACATGATCAATGACCATTGCCCCACTACAAAGATGGGGTGAGAGGCTGAAGAGAAATAAAGAAAAACAGAGTGGTAGAGGCAAGCCCCATGGAGTTCTAGCCTAGATTCATGTTTGTTCATCCTGTCCCTGGGACACCCCTAGAGCATGAAGTTCCTGGGCCCCCTCAAGAGCAGCTCACCAGGTCAGGCTGGGCACACACGCGCATCTGGCACAGGTGGATGGTGAAGATGGCATGGGATCGGGAGCTCTGTACGTTCATCTGGGTGCTGGCTGTAGTGCGTGACAGGGCGCCCTGCTTCAGGCACTGGATCAGCTGGGGACAGATGTGGAGGAAAGGACTCAGGACCCATGTGCTGTAGGGCTCCGGCCTTCAAAGATGGCCACGTGGAAGATGCTTACCTCCTCCTGGGAGCTGATGAGGCGAGAAGTGACACCTGTGGTATAGATGCTGCCATTGGCATCTTCGTGGATCTTGATGTTGGACCTGCGGTGGCGGGCATCGGGGTCCCGGGTGCTATCAAACAAGTCAAGTATCTCTTCATTGTAGAGCTGTGTATGATGGGAAGGGAACCATGGTTGCATTCATACGGTACATGGCCCAGAGCCCCAAGGGTTTCCTCAAATGTATATAGTATCTCAATTTGCTAAAGAGGAAACACGCCCTGGAATTTAGCCTGCTGATCCCTGGTCCTCCTAGACAGCGCCATCCTGAGGCTGCACATGCTGCTCTACTCCCCTGAGAAACAGTATCCAGCATCTCTTGGCTCTAAAGGGAGACAGGGGACAAGGTCAAAGGGTTGTAGGTCCTAGGTGTTAAGGGACGGGGAAGCCATGAACCTGAATTGGGAGATCTTATTATATTGCCAGGCTGTCAAGGACAGCACAAGGCTGTGATTCCAGATGAAGGAAAGCAAAGCTCAAAGAGACCACGGAGACAAAGTCCTGAGCTTGCAGGCTCTAAACACTGTGGTGCCTGAAGTAGAAGGCGTGGCATCTTCAGTTGGGGAAGATGGCTGTGTGCCTTGTTTGACACTCAGGGGCAGAGGGAGCAAGAACAGATACTGTGGGCCTAGCCTTCTGGAAGACTATTGTGCCAGGTAGCCAGGAGTTGCCAGCCCGGTTCAGATAGTATCTGCCAAAGGGATTCCTGCAATTCAAAGATTGGAACTGTGGGAAATTCAACTGCTGAAGGGCTGTGATGTCAAAGGCTGGAGGGCAGACAGAGTGGAAGAAGGGCAGCAACCACTAGAGTCCTAGTCAGAGAGAGGGGCAGTGCAGCCCTCAGATATCCGAGGCTTCGGTGGCCTTAAGGGGACAAAAATACTCCACAGGAAGGGGAAGAGGAAACAGAAGGAAGAGGTGGTGGAGACAGAGTGCCAAGGTGTCTGTGTGTCTTGTATTGGAGTAGACATGCTGTACCAGTTAACCCCTTGTGGTTCAGCCTTTGGCCTGGATTCACTAGCATGCTCTTTGAAGTTCTCTGTGGCAAAAGAATGGCAGAGGGAAGGAAAGAGAGAAAAGCTCAATGACATCCAGAGAGCAAGAAACATACACACTCATGTACACAAACGTGTACACACATGCATAGTCACACACAAACATACAACCCCACATGTACACACACATGTGTGGATATACACAGATGTAACCCAAAGGACTAAAATATAAGTCCCTTAGTGGGAAAGCAGCAGGCATGAGTGCACAGGAAACACACTGGGGTGGTATACATGGACAAGACTCAGCCTTGTCCATTCCTCTGAGGGCCAAGATGATCCAGTAAAAACATCAAGGTCAGGAGGTAAGAGGGCAGGGTGGTACTGAACCCAGTAAACATGCCAGAGCAGGGCTCCTTGGAAGAGGACACTAGATGTTGAGAATCAGAACTGCCCAATCACATGCTTCAGAGGAGCCTGATGAAGTTCCTGTGAGAAATACCAAGGTGGATCACCTTCCCAGACTGTCCCCAAGAAGGCCATCTCCAGGGTAGAACATCTATATACAGGACTATTGAGTTGTCAGCACTACCCAAATGTCAAAAAGTCCAGAGATCCCCTCATGGACTCCCCGAAGCTCACAGCACACAGTTCAGGCTGATACCTCCCAAGGCTGTAGGACCAGACATGAAGGAAAGTCCTGCTGGAGACATACTAAGAGGCTAGGACACATTTTAGTTCAAAAGATAAAGGTAGGTGCATGGTGGCAGAGGAAGGGCCTGGTGAGGGCCAGAAGACAGAAACAGAAGCAAGGCTCCCACCATGTGCCAGACACAGACTTCCATGACAGATTCACTAACCCCTAAGGAAGAGAGACCTCAAGTCCACTCTGCACAAGTTCAGAGTGACGACATGAGCCGCCCTAGGTCAGAGCCAGAATCAGTCATGGTCTGAGTTGATCTTAGTTCCCATCAGAGAAGCAGGAAACACTTCAGCTACCCCCACCAAGTGTTTCTCTAGCCCTTGCTTGGATACTCCCATCCTCTATAGATATCTCCAGGGTTTCGCATACTCATTTCTCTACACCCAGAGAGGCTCCAGCTTCCACGGTCTTAGGTTCTACCCTCCCGACCATCCTCCAAGGCCATATAGTACCTCCAGGAATTGGGCACTGACTTTGAACTCAGGCCCAGTCACACCCTGCTCCTGTGCCCGACGCTTGCGTTCGTCGATGCCCCTGAAGAGGTGTGCAATGGCCCTTGGGATGATGCCCTGTTCCTCTTCTGATGTCACTGTGTCAAAGCCGGTCCCCATCGTGTAGGTCTTCCCAGCCCCTGTCTGCAAACAGAGTGCAGGCGATAACCAGTGCCCTCTGGGGAACCAGCAAGCCTTGGCTTGGGCCAAATCCTCTTATCCGTTACCTGCAGCCCAATTACCCTTTTCTATCTCAGAGACACACCTACAGAATTCTCTGAGGAAAGCCTGCCCCTCCTAACCAGCCAGGCAGCCATAACTCAGGTGCCAGACAAAACCTTACAACTGGGCCTTGATTGACTGCTCTCTGGTGGGCCTGTCTCCTCCACTGGGTGGAGGAAGATAGGTTGAAATGCTCACTGGGCGGGGTGGGGGTGGCTTACCTGCCCATAGGCCAGCACTGTGGCATTATAACCCTCGAAGCAACCTTCGATGAGCTTGCTCACACAGGTCGAATAGATCTGCTCCTGCCAGGTGTCCAGGTTAAAGACAAAGTCATAGGTAAAGGCCTTGTCCTTTCCAAGCAGGACCTGGGGCTCCCCAGGGGTAACGGAGGTACAGATGTGACATCCTTCAATCTTCTCCTTTGACAGCTGGGGCCGGATCCTGCCAAGATGGAAAGATCCCTGAGTCAGGTCATCCTCTAGCATTACCAGCCATATTTCTGTTTACCCCACAAGCCAGGAAAGGAAGAAAGGAAGGTAGGAAGCCCCAGGGAACAGCTTCAGTAGTACATAAAAGTATTACTCAAACCAGTAGTTGCTAACATTGATTGAACACTTGGTACCCTGAATGTATGTTAGGTATGTTCCGCTCATAAAATAATTCATGTGTTCTGGTATCTATTAATTTGCCTGATTGTTGCACAATGGAGGGTGAGGGGCCCAGACCTGGGTGAAGGCACTCCCACACACCCCAGAGGCCTGGAAGTCAGTATACCTCTTGCAAGGAGACAATAGGTAGCCCATTCTGGAGAGATAAAGCTAGCTTAGGGCAAGGTTGGGGAGAGGACAGGACAGGTACCTCCCCACAACCCTGGACCACATTCCTCTGAACCACAGTCAGTTCGGGAGAAGGCCAGAACCTCCGCTGAGACCTGGAGGCTGCAAGGGTCTTCAATGCAGTGGCCACCTCCCCAGGTGCCAGGGCCTGGTGGCACTCTCAGACACAAGTTCTGGTTCTTTCCAAGATCTGAGGAGCCAAACAAAACACAACCAGGGGAGCCTACGTCAAGTGGAAAGTACCCAGGCAAGGCAGTGATGGGACACTGAGCCGGCCACAAGGTTGACTCACATCTCAGATCCTGGTTCAGAGGAAGGGTCCCTATGTAGAGAGTGAAGCGACATTGGCACTGGGTGTGGAGCCAGCTATGGGCAGAACTGTCTCCATCCAGTCACCCCTCACTCCCTTTTCTAAGCTGCATCACCATGATGGGGTCCCCATGGCAACCAAGCATGAGTCAGTAAGCATGCGCGTGCAAGGACTGGTCGAAAATACCCTTTAGATATCCTAAAGCAAGAGTGGGGGCAGCCTCTATTGCCTTGGGCTCACACAGGCAGCCCTATCAGCTGTGCACTTACAATGCGCTGCTTGTCAGACCCCTCTCCCTAAGCCTACATTTGCCAAGAGAAGAAAGGAACAAGAGAAGGCCACCAGCCCAGCACCCACTGAAGGCCTACAGGCGCCCAGCTGCAAAGCCCAGAGCTTCCAAGTCACCATCTTCCTCTTGTTCCAGTAGCTTCAACCTCCAGAGTTATCAACTAGATGAGGAGCTCCCAAGACAACATGTTGCTGCAACTCTGCTGTGGATGAGCGGACTGGGGAGGGGCAGGCATGTATGCATGTGGGGCGCGCACTCAGACTCTACCCATATGTGGGAGTCTGGGTTTCCTCAGGAGTGTTTTTTTGGAGGTATAAACAGTCACTTTAGTGTGTGGCTCTCTATAGAACGAAATGGAAGCCAAAGAAGTCCCCACCCTTGCATAGCTGTTAAGAGCTATACCAAGATGGGAGCCCAGCTTCCCAGTCTCTTGCTTGTTCACCTGAACTGGATCCTGACAGAAAGACCAAAATTGATTTTTATTTGTTTTCTCTGGCCTTCTAGACCAGAGACTTCTCTCCTCCCTGGCCCCCACGCCCTAGACCTCAGGGCCAACAGGCTCTTACCCTGACTTCTAACCACTGCAGCTGACACACACAGAGCTCATCACATGCCAGGTAATGCCTATGAACTGACATGTCTTAACTCTTGACCTCACGACAACCCCCAGGAGGTCTTTAGCAATGTCCTATTGACAGATAAGGAAACTGAGATGGTGTCATTCAGAGACACAGACAGTGAGAAGCCATTCCAAGCCCAGGCAGGCTGAATACACTAACCCTTCTTCCACAGTCCTGCAGTACACACATTGCTTCTAAGGACCAGGGCTCTAGAGAGTGGAGGGAAACCTCAGATACCCAGGGAGATCACGGGCAGCTGCAGAGAGTAAAGCACAGCACAGCATAGAAGCCAGAACTTTGGCTCCACACTGGGCCAATGGGGCTTAAAACTGAATGCTTCCTCCCGGAGCACGAGGGTGTTCTTTGGTGAGCTGAGGGTACATTGCAGCAGGCTGGGAAGACCCTTCAACTACGTAAGGCAAGCATAAGCTCCTGAAGACACCCTCCCCACCACGTGGCAGCCTGTGATGGGATTTCTGGATCCAGTTCAAATACCATTTAATTACTGCAGGCATATGGCAATGCTGGTGATTGGAGAAGATTGAATCAACATCCCTGGAGACTGAGGGAGCAGGTCTGCTGTCAGAGCACTCCCAGGGTCTTCAGTAGCCAGTCCCCAGAGCTCCCAAGGGGGGCGGCAAAGAAGAGCGGGCATGGAGGAGAGCATTCTGGGAGAGTATACACAGATAGGGTCAGCTAGAGCTTTGGGTACTGAAAGTTGTAGGATCTCCCTAGGATTCTTTTTCTTGGTCCCACACATCCTCATTTGAGGGGTTCTGCATCAGAGAGCCATCTTAGCCTCTTGGTAGCCTATTCAAAACACCAGCATACAATTTTTGAGGAAGTTTACCTAGGGGGGAAAATGGGAGACAGAGGACATAGGCCCTGGGTGAGTCACTTATTCTCAGAACAACTGATCTGGACAAGGGAGAGTGTGTCAGTCTTGTGGACAATGAGCTGCTGTGGGAGCAAGCAAAGAATGACGATCTCACAGATGCTCCCATGCATGGGTAGTGGACCAGCCAACACCCACCAGTCAGTACTTTACCTTGGTGGTGTATGAAGTAGGGTATTAATCCTCACTACCCAGCAGGAACCACAGCTAAGTCACTCAGGTAGTGAAACAGGGCTGGTATTCAGGCTCTGCTCAGGCTGAGACCACAGGCCCTCTCTTACCTCTCCCGCTGCTTCCTTTCCCTAAAAACTCCACCCCCACATTGCTAGAGACTTCCTCCCTAGTGCCACTGTCGGAGCTGGATTGAGAACCACATGTCCAGACAGAGCCAACCAGGGTCCTGGGCCACCCTGCCCTCAAGGGCACATGGTCCTGTGACAGCTGAGGTCATCTCTGGTGCCTGGTGGAGATTTTGAACCCTCAGCCCAGCAGGCCAGACACATGAGACTTTGTCCTGCCTCTCACGGCCTAAGCCTCAGCCTGTACTTGGGTTATATAGATCTATACAGTTTTAGCTTTTTTTTTTTTTTTTTTTTTTTTGGTTTTTCGATACAGGGTTTCTCTGTATAACAGCTCTGGCTGGCCTGGATTCACTTTGTAGACCAGGCTGGCCTCGAACTCACAGAGATCCGCCTGCCTCTGCCTCCCAAGTGCTGGGATTAAAGGCGTGTGCCACCACTGCCCAGCTCAGTTTTAGCTTTTTAAGAACTGTATCACTCTCCTCTCCAGCAGCCTCTTTCTTCCACTGGTCCCACTCTGGATGAGGTCACGTCTGTGGGTTGTCCTCAAACTGTCAGTGACCTACAGAAGGGAGAAGTTTCTCTTTATAGCAGGATGGGCACACACTCTCAGCAACCACTCAAGGCCGTATTCTTCCCAGTGACGTGGAAGGAGGGGCCAGAGGTCAGTTGCCAGGTTCTTTCAACTGTGTCATGGGCCCTGGGAGCTACCAACCAGGCCAGGACTGGGAAGAGGCAAGTGGGGGATGTACCTTAAGAACAGAACATGAGAAGGAAAGGAAGACTCGGGTGATTAAGACAGACTGTTTTATAATCTGCATATACCACTCCTAAGTATATTATGGAAGAAGTCAAATGCAGGAAGCCACAGAGATGCCTGCACTTCCATGTTTACTACAGATCTTCTGAGAACGGCCACGCTATGGAAATCAGCCTGGGTGCTCATCAGAAGACCAATGGCTAAAGAAAACGTGTATATATACACAATGAAATTCTATCCTGCCATTGCCAAGAATGAATTAGGCTACTTACAGAAAATGGACTTACGATCCCAGAGTTGCTAAGATGGGCCCAGGAAATCCTAATCACATTTTCTCTCATATGTAGTATTTGAACTTAAAATTATGACTTGAAGGGAAAAGGGAGGAGACCAGCAAGTCAGGAGGAAACAGAAGCGTGTAAAAGAGAGGTGGGTATAAGATCAAAGTACGTGAGACAGGCATATTGAAACCCATCACTGTATGATTAAACTACATCCAAAAATAGAAAATTTGGGAGTTGAAAAATGCAACATTTAAAACAATTAAATTGGCACACTATAACCTGCAGGCCAGTTGCCTATTATTATCAATAAAGGCTCGCAGCTTAAAGATCTTCTGATATTTCTGCCCAGGGACAGTGTGACCATCTCTCTATCCTTTCTCTTTGCCCTGTAGGGAGGGAAGACCGGGTGGGGGTGGGGTGTCTGAAAGGCCCCCGGAATCTTGCAGAACAGAGCCGTTCTATTCGCGATTTGGCAAACGGCAGGCAGGCAGGCAGGGCTTTTCAGAAGCAGGATCTGGCACCGTGGCTGAGGTCGCTCCGCTTCCTCCGCTCACAAACTAGCAGTGGCTGGCGTGATGTGGGCGGTTGTCCCCACCCCGCCGCGCTGAGCCGCAGCAGAGACTTAAAGGCGGGCGAGGCGGGACAAAGGCGGCCAGCCGGAGCCCAGGGTTGGGGGAAGAGCTGAGCTCAGCGGTTCCTTGGCTCATCCGGAGCAGGAGAGGGCGGAAGCGAAGGGCAGAGGACACACCGAGGGGGCAAGCCGGGGGGCTGCTGAGAGACTGCCGAGGGCAAAACACATTCTCTGCAGAGGGTAATAACTAGGAGAACCCGTGCACGTGCCTGGTACCCCACAGCCACCCTCAAAGTTTAGGAGACGCCTCATCTTAGGGCCTCTAGTGACATTATACAACGGCAGCCAATCACCCCTTCCAGATACTCCGCCCAGTGACCCTGCGCTCCTAAGGGTTGGCTGTGCATTTTTTTTGGTCAAATTAGTCCCACCCACTCAACTAGTGGTTAGGTTATCTCCCAGAGTTTGTAACCCACTCTTTCCCATAGTCTTCAGCCAAGGCCTTCCAAGGGTGCAGCTTCTTACACTTAAAAACACTTTTCAGTGATGAGAAGTAACAGGAAGGGATATTAAAATAACCAGTCTGAGAAGCTTTAAATTAAAAACAATAATAATATTTATGCTTGTATGTGTGTACATATGCATGCATGCATGTAATTTACATGTGTGCAGGTGCATACATGGCAAGGTGCGCATGTGAAGGCCAGAGAACAGCCACTGGAATCTTTTTATTTCTTCCACTATGTGTGTCCTGAGAATTAAACTTAGGTCATCAGGCTTGGCAGCAGGCACTTTACAGGCTTGGACGCTTCATAAAGATTTGATAATGAGTCTGATCCCTGATGTCCTTTCTTTGCTGGGACTTTATCTGGAACCTATTCACCCAGTGTTAAACTTCACTTAGGGACTACCACCCACTTAGGGGCAAGACAATTTCTTGCTAGATGCTACCAGTCACTACACACACTGGTAGCTCATCACGTTATGTCATTCAGTTTATAATGGGCAAGTTTGTCTGACCTGCCCACTAGCTCAAGGTCATTTGTCTAATAAGGCACAAGGCTGTCTTTTCCAGAGGCTTGACCAAATTAGCATGCGCAAACTCACTCACTTGTGTACGATTTGCACCCCTGAGGGACTTCTGGAGCAGAGACACTCTCTCTCTAGACCTCCCCCTAGGATTTAGAACCAGAGACCTGGACTACAGTTACCCCTCAGATGGCCAAGATAATTAACACAGATCCTTTGGAAGGGGTTTCATGGGGCTAAAAGCATGTTTATTATAAAAGCATGTTTTGTTATAAGGAGTCCTTTCTGGAATCTTGAAAAGGAGCCCCTTGGGGGGTTGGTGGGAGAGCTCCAAGGGGACTACTATAAAAGAGCCTATCACCCAGCTGCTGGCTGTGCTTTATCCAAACTTGATAGAAACTAAAGGCAGCTTAGACCCACTGGCTCCCTTCTCAAATCCAGCCTGAATCCAAATGCCTAGTTCCAACCACAGGTGGCGGGGCAGAGTGATGGCCCAGCTGCTGTGCTCTTCATGGTGTGTGTTTGGCTCATGTATGCAAAAGACAGAGAAGGGACACAGAGGAGCCTCGTGGTCTCCAGTCTGACCTTCACAGAGTCACTTTGCTATGTGACCTACCAAGGGCCAGCTCTTCCTCATCAGTGACTGGGCAAGATCAAAGAGGAACTTAGCTACAGCCGGAGGGATTTAGATAAGCCAGCAAAAAGAACTTCCTGCCTGTAAAGATTGTTAAATCCTGGAAAAGCAAGCCTCACAGGGTCGGAAATCATCCCTTTGGGGGTAGCAGGCTTGCCATCCTTCCTGCCTTCTCCCACTCTCTAGTCTCATTTGAGGATGGTACTGAACATCTACCAAGAACCTGGGTGCCAAACACACCAATGCACCTGGGCACAGGCTTGTGTTGTGACAACACTATGAAGCAGGGGACACATGCCCTGTTTTTACTGAAACTCTGAAGGTGACATTTCACAAGCCCTCGACTCCCACAGCTTATAATGATGCAGACAAAATTCAAATCAGCCCTGCCTGTGTCCAATCCTGCTGCAGTCGCCAGGCCACCCCTAGACAGGGCCAGAGGGGTCAAGCTGGAGGAAACTGATCCCTTTAGAATCCCTGCTGATCCCACCAGCAGCTGCCTGCCTGCCTGCCTGCCTGCCTGCAGGGAAAGCTTTTGCAGCACTTTGTAACTAAGGTGACTGAGCTGAGCCATTTGTAGAAAGCAGGCCTCCTTTGCCCTCTGTAGCACCCCAGCCCCCAACACACACACACACACACACACACACACACACACACCACTCCTAGGCAGCTTGGCAACCTGCCAGCTCTGAGGCAGGCTGTTAGAAGCAAAATCCTTGCTCTCTCAGGGGAGTCTGGCTTTCAGGCGCCCAGGGGCTTTTAGCTGACTTAGCCCAGCCAGACAGGGCATCTTCCCACAGGGCTGGTCTTCTCTCCATCAGGGTGCCAGGATCTAATTCAGGATGCTGACTCTTGAGCAGAGTGAGGGAAACCCAGCAATACTAGGAGCAGAGGCCCCAGGACCCAATGACAGCCGGCAGATATCATTGCTTGCCTATTGGAACCTCCCCTGGCTTTTCATAGTCATCTGTAGCTCAGCCCTCCCGTGGTTACCCTCAGGGAAAAGACTGGGCTGGCTCTGCACCCCCAAACAAGAAGGCTTTGTATTGTGGGGTCAAAGGGCATGGATTTATGAGGCTGTAGCAGACCTGTCAAATAGAGCCCATTAACACTCTGGTTGATTTCTGCCTCTGAGATCAAGGGGACAGAGGCATGACACTCCACAAAATCCTCAGGGGGCACTGGGGTGTCAAGGGCTCAAACCCCACCCCCTCCAAGGCGAATGTCCTCACCTTTACTTTCAGTTCATCTTAGAGTCACGCCCAAGAGGCAGAAACAGGGGAGGGCACCTGCTCTGAGGCACCTGGGGAGAAGGTTATTGTCCCTGGCCTCAGCATCAAGACCACACCCCAGAAGAACTGAAGGCAGGCAGGGGTGGAAGTAGCAAGCAGATGAGAAGTCAGAAGCCCAGAGAGTAGGAGCCTGGGAGAAGGCTAGCCCCTGTCTGGGGGAGGCACCCTAGCCTGTGATTGGCCAGTCACGCTGCCAGGCTGTGAGCAGCCCCAGGAGCTTCCTGAATGGGACTAGGTCTGGCATTTCTGCCTTTGGAGCCTGTGAAAAAGGGCAAGCCCAGCTCAGGGAAGTGCCACTCAACTGTGCTTTCTTTGTCCCACCCTCCCATCTTTGGGCATCTGGTAGGGGTTTTCTATGACTTCCCAAGAGACACTGCAGCATCAGGCTTAGCCCAGATCCCAGAGCTGTGCCGGCATCTGCATCTGGTAGGGGGGCAGTTCAGTAGGGGCTGGGCCCAGGGGACACTCCCCAGCTGAGGAATGCCAAGCAACAGGCAGCTGGCTGGCTGGCTGGGATGGAGGGCGGTGAGCCTCCCTCTACCATACTGGCCTTGTTGCCATTCTCTATTCAAGTCTGCAGGCAGCTGGCAAATGGCATGCACCTCTCTGAAATAGGGCAGCTCAGACTAGAGAAAGGACAGGTAGTTTGCCCTACTGCCATGCCACCAAGGTGAAAGCCAAGTATTTGGGGATAGGGATCACAGCATGCCCTCTTTTCCATGCCCTACAGAAGCTGGAGGTAAAAGACAAGAGTTCACCAGAGATGAGGACAATGCAACCAATAGGCCACCGCTTGCCCCGTAGCTTCACAGCTCCTCAGAGACCCCTCCCCAAGTCTTCTCAGCAAGGCAGCTGATTGGCAGGAAGTTAGCCCCAGCTGTTCCAAGGTGGAGGGGCAGGAAACATTGCTCTCCTCAATTCCCTCAAGGCACTGGTGTCCAGAGGATAACCCAAGACACCTGGGGCTCTGTCTTTGAGTAGGGTGGCTACCCTACAGCGGTTGGAGACCAGGAAAAAAGATCACCAGGAAACAAGGATATTTACATTACAATTTGTAGCAGTGGCCAAATTACAGCTATGAAGTAACAAAGAAAAGAATTTTACAGTTGGAGGGTCACCACAACATAAGCAACTGTATTAAAGGGTCACAGCATTAGGAAGCTTGAGAACCACTGCTAGAACATCTTGCCTGGAGACCTAAGAACAGGAGAACGAATAGAAGTGTCTCAAACACAAAGGAACACAGCAAGGATTTGAAGCTCGACTCAGACCATGGTGGCCATGACAGGCAGCTATGCCCAGCAACCGCTAAGGCGAACTTGGAGAGCTTCACCCCTTGCCACACATCTGCACAGCGCAATGTGTATTTCCCACATCCGCTTTCACCACAACGGGGCCGGGCAATAACACATCTGAAGACACTGAAGGGCAGAGAAAGATCAGCCAATTAGCAGCTAGACTGAGAAGTGAGTTAGGGATAGATTAGGGATGTCTGGTAAGCATGTGCTTGCGAAGGCCAGTGCTCTGAGTTCAGACCCAGCCTTTCCCAGCCCTACTCCCCTGTGTGTGCTCAGGAGGGCCGTGTCCACTATTGGGTCAGTTGAGCATGCTAGTATAGGCACAGTGCCCAGCACCGAGCAAAAATGTAAGCAATTATGGTGTTTGGTCACAGTCTTCTTTCCACTACAGCCTATTTCTGCTAAAAAAATTAAAAAAAAAAAGAGTACATGGGCTGTAAGTGAATTTATTTTTAAGAAATAGTTATCACTTAAATTAGAGAGACACCTCTTAAGCGCACTTAGGGATTTTTGTTTAGACATTTTATTCATCTTCAATGCACCAAGAATCTTCTTGTATTTGGTTCCCTGAAAGGGCGTTATGCTCAGCATTTCTCTGCACAAGGAGCAGATCAGAACCAGTCAAGTTTCCCAATGGGTAAAATGAGGTCCAGAAAGACAGAGAGGGAAGGGGCCACATGACACCTGGTAGACAATTACACGGGGGGTGGAGGGGGAGTAGCCCTGCCCTTTGTCCCCAGAGCTAGAAGAATAAGGGTGTCAGGCTTATGTCACCTCTGTTGGTTCCCCGGGCCCAGCCCCACCCTACCTCTGCTCTGTTGTTTTCAAAAGCTAAGGTCCAATCAAACAGGCTGGCTGAGGAGTGGAGGGGGCCAATTTCCGGGGCCTGTGGTTACTACACTCCACTTCCTTGTGATGATACAGCCCTGTTTCTGAGACAGGAGATCACAACCAAGATTCTCAAATCTCCACACGGCCCATAGAGGGCTCAGTTCCCCAGATCTATAAATTGGACAGCACAGGACACAACTGGCAGTGAATAGCACTGCTTAGCTTTGGGATCCTGAAGGCAGCCTCCCCCCCCCCCCCCCACACACACACAAAGCCACCCCACTGTTTCTTCTGTCTCTACTCTTCTTCCGTTGTTGACAAAGTCTTGATTAAAAATTTAGGCAGTCATTGACCAAGATTTCAGAGATTTACTTGGGGGAAGTAGCTGCTGTGATATATTCCAGCTAGGAGAGGGCAGGGGGGACTCTAGCACCGTCCCCTGGGTCCCTGGCTGGTTGTGGGGCTAGCCAAGGCACCTCCCCCTCTCAAGCACACTAAAGGAAGGAAGCTGAGCAAACTCAAGCAGAGGTAAGGGGAAGGGGCTAGGCAAAACCAAGAACTCTCCTTATGGAAGGACTCAGACCTGGAGGCTTGAAAGGGTCTTAAATAAACTCGCCATGTGGTTGGCTTCCATCCAGTTTCAACCTTGCTAACTTGAATTTCTTGGCCAATCCCCCCCCCC
>CAJQZJ010032679.1:2749686-2797353 GCA_907164525.1 Lophiomys imhausi
ACACACACACACACACACACACACACACACACACACACACACACACACGGCGGTGGGAGGAGAGTTGGCCTTGAGCCCCTAACTGGATTTATAAGCCTTAACTCCTATTCTAAGCTGAGTTCCTTCCCTCAGGCATCTTGGGTCCTCCATCACTTCTCCTGACAGGAGCTGTGGGGTAGGCGTTTGGGCAGATGGGAACCTAGGGGAGGTGTGGGGAGCCCCCTCCAAGTCAGGAAGCTCCCACGCAACTGTAGTTAAAATACTCCAGCAGTGACTTAGGGCTGCCATCTGGCCTGAGCTCTCTTAAGACACATTCCACTTTTTAACTGTGATGCTATGGGAACAAATAAAAACACCAAAGGGATACTCACAGACACCAGGAATGTCCCCAAATGTGGTCTGAACTTGAGTCTTCGCCCCCCACCCCCGGCCTCCTTCAGGGTTGGGACTGGGTGATAACATTGCAAAAACCTAAATAAGCCTTGTGTGAATGGTGGTGGTGGCTACAGCACTCAAGACCTTGAGTTCTAACCGGAGGCCCATCCCAGCAGCTGTGTTTGGCTCCATGGGGCAGGCCCTAGCTTATCCTCTAATGGTATCCTTTAGCAGATGTCCAACTACAATTTCCAATGTCCAGCCAGAGGCTGGGCCCAGTCCTTCCCACCAGCAGCAAGCTCAGGACCCCAGAGAAGGTCCATTGAGCTGCAAACTCAGGAGATCTGAGTGCAGACAGGGACTGAGCCTCACTTCCTGTGTTTAGGAGGAGACAGACTCTGCCGCAGAGGAAACCAGAGTCTGTTATAAATAGCAAGGAAGGCAGAGAGCTGCCCGTGGGTTTCAAGCATACATCAGTCTAAAAACAAACTCTATTTTTGGCTTCAAATAATAATTAGGATTTAATTAACATTCTATGTAATCTCAAACATGTTTCCCTTCCTTCCTTCCTTCCTTCCTTCCTTCCTTCCTTCCTTCCTTCCTTCCTTCCTTCCTTCCTTCCTTTCTTTCTTTCTTTCTTTCTTTCTTTCTTTCTTTCTTTCTTTCTTTCTTTCTTTCTTTCTTTCTTTCTTTTAAAGCAGTGTCCATGAAGCACAGGCTAACACTGAAATTCAGGATCCTCCTGCCTCAGTGTCCAGAGCACTGGAATTACAGCATACCCCATTGTACATGGTTTGTTTTGTTTTGTTTTCGACAGGGTTTCTCTGCATAGCCCTGGCATCCTGGAACTCATTCTGTAGACCAGGCTAGCCTCAAACTCAGAGATTCACCTGCCTCTGCTTCTTAAGATTAAAGACGTGCACCACAACTACTTGACCGTACATGGTTTTAAAACTTGTTGTACTTTACCCACCCTTCCATTTTGCTGTGCCTTCTATCAGTATTGATGTGGCATCTCTCTCTCTCTCTCTCTCTCTCTGTCTTCCAAGACAGGGTTTCTCTGTGTATCCTTGGGTGTTCTGGAATCACTTTGTAGACCAGGCTGGCCTTGAACTCACAGAGATCCGCCTGCCTCTGCCTCCCGAGTGCTGGGATTAAAGGTATGCGCCACCACGCCCAGCAATTAGACAGCTGTGAACTGCCATGTGGTTGCTGGGATTTGAACCTGGGTCCTTTGGAAGAACAGCCACTGCTCTTAACCATTGAGCCATCTCTTCAGCCCCAATGTGGGATTTCTCAATGTCAACAAATCCTAGACTCAAAAAGAACCCCGAGGTCACATTGTTCAGCAATCTTATTTTCAAGTGAGAAAACTGAGGCCCTGAGGAGTAAAGAGACTTGTCCAAAGTTGCAAGACTGGACAGTCTCTGTGCTGTCCCTGGGCAGGCTCCATGGCAGCATGATAAGGACCCCAAGGCTAAACATCTGAAATTAGACTGTCGTGAGTTTATAGTCCTGACAAAACTTTGGTCTGAGTGAAATAACGAAAGACAGCCCAGAGGCCGAGTTGTGATCCCCTGAGTCACAGAGATCTGGGCTCACATCCCAGTTCTTCCCTTATGAGCTATGTAACCCTCGGCCAGTGATGTAATCATGCCCAGCGTCTGCTCCCACATTTCAAAATGAAGAGGATCACATTCTCATCTCAGGACCATTGTGAGGTTACAGTGAAGGACTCTGCACCAAGAACTAGGTGGGAGTCCAGCACTTGCCTAAAAATAGATGTCAATCCTTCCTTCACATTGCCCTTGGATTCTCCATCTTTTCTCCAATAGACTCCACCTCTGTTTGGAAAGAGGAGTGGGTTTATCAAAATGAAGCATACCAGGAGTGATCATGAACAAGGCTGAGGGGACAAGCTGTGAGGATGAGGTGTCATCAGTGTGGGGACTGGGGTGGAGTTCAATGGTAGAAGGCTTGCCTTGCATGCTTGGAGTCCTAAGTTCATGGTCTAAGCAGTTAGTGTGGGATCTGCTGGGTGGAGAGGCAGATCTGCAGGAACTTGCCCACCCTCGGCTGACTACAAGGAAGCACCTTGGGAGGCACAGTACTTTCCAGGAGGAAGCTTTAGCCTTGTGCGCCCTCTGTACACAGGTAATCCTGGGCCACCTCCCTGGGGGCTGGCCCCCTGAAAGGGGAGAGTTCACTCAGCCAGAAACCACACTGGATGGTGTTACACACGTGTTCTCATCTAACCCCCACAACCATGTATGAGGTATAAAATCATCATGACCATTTTTCAAAAGAGGGAATGGGCTCAAAGGTCACTTGGCTAGGGTAGTGGTCATTAGTGCTGGCCTTGTATTTACTGTGCTCTGCCTGCCAGCATAGGGCAGGACTATATGTCCTTACTCCCTGGATAATAAGGGGCCATGTGACTTGAACCAATAAAAAAATGAAGCTTTAAGAGCCACTGTCACGTGGCTGGAGAGATGGCTCAGCAGTTAAGAGCAATGGCTGCTCTTCCAAAGGACCCAGGTTCAAATCCCAGCACCCACATGGCAGTTCACACCTGTCTGCAATTGCTGGGCATGGTGGCGCACACCTTTAATTCCGTCACTAGGGAGGCAGAGGCAGATGGATCTCTGTGAGTTCAAGGCCAGCCTGGTCTACAGAGGGAGTTCCAGGCCAACCGGGGCCACACAGGGCCACTGTCACTGTCACACCTGTACTGTTCACAGACCATGCATGAGAAATAAACTTTATTGCTTTCAGCCGCTGAACTTGTAGGTTGCAGTAGGTTGTGTATGGTCCCAGCATAGCCCAACCTACTCTTACGTAAAGATGCCAAAGGCCTCAAGTGATTGGCAGGGCCCTAGCCCGCTCACAGGTAGAAGCCCCTGTTGGGTTCTGCTCTCCTGGGTGGTGGATGAGGCGGATGGAAGAAGATAGAAGTCTTTCACATCTATCTCTACTCATCCCGATCTGACTAATATTGTACTATGTTTCCTGATCACTGGCTTGTGGTGATCAAAAAAAAATATGTAGCTAAATATTAACCCTTTGGGGTCCCATAGCTACATTGGCTGCGCTGTCCTACTACCCAGGAATCTTCAGGAACCACCCTGAGAAAAGTCACTGGAAAACACCTATGACCTTCCTCTGCCTCTGCCTGTCACCTTAGCAGGAAGAGTCCTCAGAGCGGTTTTTCAGGGCATGTCTATATTCATCTCTAGCTCAAAGATTGGCCCTGTTCAGGTCCTTCATTCCTTTGGGTCTTAGCTACTCCTTAGCGAAATGGAGCCACTACAAAGGGTTACAATAGATGCTCAGAGTTCACAGGACAAACCCATTCAAGAGCATAAAGAACTCAGGGGCACAAGCAAGATATTAACCATTATTGTTCCTGAATGTTGGGCGGAGCGTGTGGTAAATGTTTCAGTTTCATGCTGTAGTCTAAAGCTCACAAGCCTAGGAAGGAGGAATAATTTTCCCCCACCGAACAAACCAGTAAGGTCATGATGCAACTCACGGAGCAGGATTCAAACCCAAGCACGCTGATGGTGATTTTGTCTTGTGTTGAACTGCCATGAAGGCAGATGCTGGATCTGCCCCTTGACAGCTGATGGACTAACAGCGAGCAGAGCATCCTAGGAAATCTGTCTCTTCGGGTGCGTATGGGGATGATCACAACAGCTTTGGCTATAGGCCTAAATAGTCACAGGCAGGGAATGGGTACAGGCATATTCATGATGGAATCCTATTCATCCAGGAAAGGGGATGAGCTACTGATACATTATTGATACAAAGTAGATGAATCTCAATGATAGTGAAGGAAGCAGACCAAACTGCACAGTGCTGGATAATCCCAGGAACATCCTGGAAAATATAGTGAACCTAAAGTGACAGAAAACAGACCAGTGGTTGCCTGGCAAAAAGAGGGATGCAGAGGCAGCAAGTGGGCATGCAGAGGTCAGGAGGGGCTGCAAAGGGGCACAAAGAAAGTGTTTTGGGGCCGGGCGGTGGTGGCGCACGCCTTTAATCCCAGCACTTGGGAGGCAGAGGCAGGCGGATCTTTGTGAGTTCGAGGCCAGCCTGGTCTACAAAGTGAGTCCAGGACAGCCAAGGATACACAGAGAAACCCTGTCTCGAAAAACCAAAAAAAAAAAAAAAAGAAAGTGTTTTGGGTGGTCAGTATATATGTAAGGCCAAGATGGTCTTACTATTGTATGTGTTGGATATGTGGAAGTTACTGTTAATTTCACCTCAAAGCTGCTTCGTGTGTGGAGGTCAAAGGTCATCATCTGGTATCTTCCTTAACTATTCTCAAGAGTCTCTTACTGAACTGAGTTCACCCATTCAGCTGGGCTGTTGGCCAGTGAGCCACAGGCATCCCCCTGTTTTCACCTCCCCTTTTCCTCTGCCACCACCCCCTGAACTGGGATAACTTACACATGCCGTACCATCTTGCTTTTTACGTGGGTGCTGTGAGTCTAAACTTAAGTCTTCAAGCTTATGCAAGCACTTTACCAACCGAGCCATCTCTCCAACCCAACAGAACTATTTTTAAAAGGCAACTTACTTCAGCTTCTCCTTTGCACGGAGGTGCCAAATGAATGACTTATCTGGGGTGGTAGAGACAGAGGGCTGCAGTTCTCAATCCCTGAGGACCTCTCTCCCCTGAACCATATGGTATAGGGGCTCAAAGAGAGACACCCCCCCCCACACCCGCCAGAGGGGGCAGTGACAGGGAAATAAATAACGAAGACGTAGAATGTGGCATAAAACAGGAAAAGGGGCTCTAGAGGAGTATCAGGAGGTCAGTCAGGACTAACCAGGAGAGGGAAGGGGAAAAAACAGATACAAAAACAAAATGACAAACCAAAGGTGGGTAACAAAGGCTCCCTAGATCTGAGGAGGAACAGCAAGCCTCCAAGATGGATCTCCAGAGGAGCTAGCCCCCTCCTCTGTTGACAGCTCTTTCCCCTCTGATGAAGTTCACATAGGCTACTTCTGTCCTTGAGTTATTGATTTTCGGTCTCCCCGGACACATCATTTCCTTGGCTGTAGTAGACATTTGCCTGAACCAGCTCCTACCTAGCAAACTGCCAGCAAAGAAGCACTTAACACTTTACATTCTAGGTTAACCTTGAAGGTGCCAGCTCTCCAGAAACACAACCAGACTGAGTATGCTGCTGAACAGTGGTAGATGCCAGACCCCAGGCAGTGTATGTTGGATCTCATGGGCCATGTTAAAAACAGTTCAAAGGCCCTTTTGATTCTGACAATCAGGTGGCCTTGTAGTGACATCACTCTTAAAAAGCTTGCCTGTGTCCTTCTGTAACTTGAAGCAGTGGACAGAAGAAACACATTGCCTTAAGCAGGATCAGTATTAGGAATGTCAAGGGAGGATGCAAACAAATATGAAAATACTTTTTTCCCCCATCTTTCCTCCTCTCTGTAGTCTCCAAAGTAAGTTGGAGGACCCAAAAGGAAGGCTCAGACTGGGTGGAGCAAAGACTTTAAGTCATAACCAAAATTAGAAAAAGCCTAGAGGGCTGGGTGGTGGTGGAGGTGGCAGCTGACACCTTTAAACACCGCCCTGGGGATGCAGAGGCAGATGGATCTCTGAGTTCAAGGCCAGCCTGATCTACAGAGTTCCCGGACAGCAAAGGCTACACAGAGAAATACTGTCTTGAAAAACAAGAACAAAAACAAAACAGAAAAAGGAAAAGGCCCAAAGGAAGAGGCCTATCCTAGCTCCCTACTCCTGGATTGATATGGGTCCCTTGTGCTAGGCAAGAGGACAGGTGGGTACTGGGGGTAGATTGTCTTTGGCTAACATCAAATCCCATGCTGTCAATCTGAATGAGTCTTTGCTTTCCCTCACATAGAAGAGACTGAGAGAGGAGCATGCCTATAATCCCAGTACTCAGGAGACTGAGGGAGGGGAGTTATGAGTTTGAAGCCTGGGAAGTGTACTATAGCCAGACCTTGTCTCAAAAAATCAAATCAAAACAATGAGAATACTGTGCCCGGGTTGTCCATCTTGGTGAGCTCTCATCCAAGCAATTCTGGGTGGCTAGAACAGGGTGCAAACCGCTTCAGAACAAAGACCAATAGCAAGAGCATAGTGTGGAGAGGGTGCCACCTAGCATAATTGAGTTCTTAGCCCCAAGACCAGAGTGTTGGGGTCAGAGATGCTGGAAGAGCAGGGACCAGCCTTTTTGAAACACCGGGTGGGGAGTCAGGGTCAGATTGGGGAGGCAGCATCTCCCACACTGGTCTGAAGCAGGAGTCAGCCTCAACACACATCCAAGTTGGGAACAGTGAGGACCTGTAAGGGAACCAGCCTGGTGCCGAAGAGGACCGTCATTGCTCAGCTTCCCCTAAAAACTCAGGATTGTCCCCTACAAGTCAGCTTCCTCCCATCTTAGAGATCGGCCTCACCACACAGTATCTGATAGAACCAAAATGACTACTTATTACCAAGAACCAGAGAGGGCAAACCAGTAAGCAGCACTCCTCCATGGCCTCTGCATCAGCTCCTGCCTCCAGGTTCCTGCCCTGTCTGAGTTCCTGTCTTGGTTGCCTTATGATGATTTGGAAGAATAAGATAAATAAACCCTTTCCTCCCCAAGTGGCTTTCGCTATGGTGGTTCATCGAAACAATAGAAACCCAAACTAGGACATGCGCCCTTACATAGTCACATCTATACCCTAAGGTTGAGCAGAAATAGACTTACTTACAGGACAACGTGACATCCCTGAACCCCATGTGGCATAGCAATCAGGGAATAAGAGTCAGTTCCCAAGGCTGCTGTAGCAACTGCAATGTGGCCATTTCTCTCTTTAAAAACACCAGGTGATAGGCTGGCATGTAACTCAGTGGCAGAACACTCTTCTCAGCGTGTACAAGGCCTTGCATTCAATCCCTAGCACTGCAATAAATAAACAAATCCTGAAAGGACAGCTCTATTCAGAGAAGGTCCTGTGGCACCCCAGGGCCAGAGCTGAGGGTTCTCCTAGCTTTGATGGGATGGCACCTGAGCCCATTTTTTTTCTGGCCTTTCCGTGGAGGCTCTGTCTGAGCTCTGCACCTTCCAGATGGAAGCGGCTTCCCTCTTCTCCACAGCCTTTGTGTTTATTTTGTCTCCACCCCTTCTACCAGGGGCACTCCTGCCCTTTCTGGCAAAGTCCCCACCCAGCAGCTGGGTTCTAAATCTGCACAGAACTGTCAGGAACAGAGAGGAGCCCTGGCAGACACTGGTGCCCCCCAGTGACAGAAGGGGTCCCCACCCTACCCTCATGGTACATGGACTCTGTTTGGTGGTCCTTCTGAGAAGACATCTGTCTCCTCTGAAACCTGTCCCCTTCCTTCATCGTCCTTACCTCCTGGGCTTTGTTTGAGCAGTCTGGCTGCCCTGTTAGAAACTGTCCATTAGGCAAACTGAAGCTAGGTAGAGGATGAGATTCGCACACGGAGAATTAGAACATTGTACATACAGCATAGGCACTTGCTCGAACCTTTCAAAGGGACGAAGAATTAGTTTCTCAGAGCCCATATTGTTCATTTGTACCTGTCAGTCATGCGAGGAGGACAGCGTGGATTTGACACAGTGTATCAATTAAGAAAGTAGAATACACTGCCAAACTGCCTAGGTTTAGCTCCGTTTGTGGCTCTCCTTAGGTGAACAGACTTAGGTAAGATATCTGTGTCATAATTGCAAAATGTAGGTAATGACCTCTTTTGGCAGGTAATTGCTAAGAAGTCTAGATACGTTAATATTTAATCAAAAACTATTGAAACAGGATCCACTATATGGTTATCATTCTGGACATGCTAAGTGCCATACAAGATACTCAGCTGCTTCATCTAAACACAACGCCTTTTGGAAGTATTTTATATAAAAGGGTGCACTTTTGTATAGGTTGCTATTACCTCACTAGGGTCAGGTGAATGGGAGACAATGGAAGTGCCTGTGGGTGGGTTAGATCGTCCTCCATTCTGGAGGTGGCGGCAGTGTGGAATATCCAGCCTGATACATTTGGAGACAGCTTTTTTTTTTTTTTTTTTTTCAGAATCTCCATATGTCTGAAACTCACTGGTCTGAAAGTCCCTCTAGATTGGGCTCAAACTCACAGAGAGCCACCTCCTCTGCCTTTGGAATGCTGGGATTAAAGGGGTGAGCCACTCTGCCCAATAAGACAGAGATATTTCCTCTCACCTGTTCTGGCCTGGATGGATATAGCCGAGGTGACTGAGGTACCCACTGAGTTGATGATACTGAGTGGGAAGGGTCTGCACCTATTTCACAAGCACTTTCTGGGCCACCAATTAACGGCAAAGAGTGCTGGGCCCTAGAGGGGTAGCTGTGAACACGGTGGGCACGGCTCCAGCTTTCAGGGAACTTAGGCTCTAGCTGGGGGGTAAAATTCAGTTATAGCAATCCCTTCTGGAATGGGAAAGATGGTGTCTGTGTTTGGGGGCCAGGTTCCACACAGCTTGGCCATGTCCTGGGAAATGACAGCAAAAAGAGGTTTGAAGGACCGTTAGAGGTCAGTTGGGTAGAGGCTCAGGGAGATTCTAGAGAGGCACACTAGAGCTCAGAGGTAAGGTGGCTCCTTCTGGGTGAGCAGGAGCTTCAGCTACGTGAGGGTGGGGTCTGGAATTTTGAGCCACACTTGGAAGACACAAATGGGACCCAGTGCAGACAGGGAGAGCATGGAATGGCTGGGGTGCAAAAACTCTTTGCCTGGAGCAAAGACCCAGCTTTCAGTAGGCCAGGAAGGAAGGAGGGGGTGGGTAGATCTGTATGATTAGAAGAACTGGGGGGAAGGACCTTCCAGTGGCTTCTGTTTATCAGTGAGGTGGACAAGGCAAGCTATTGGTACTGTGGTTTGCGGAAGAGGGGTGGGGGGAGTTGAAACTGCTGGACTGACAGGGTACCAGGAAACTTTGGGGCCTAGCTGGGGTTAGGGCCCGGATATACAAGTCACCAAGCATCACCTCTGGCCTGTGCTATGTACATCCTGGGGCAGGCCCCAGAAGCTCAGGAGCCCATTGTGGGGTTCACCAGGAGACTGCACAGTAGGCCAGCCCCGTTACCACAGCAACAGCCATGGAGCACTTGGCCCATGCTTAATGGAGGAGTGGGCAGAAGGAAAGAGTGTCCCGTGAAGGGGACAGGGTATTGCAAGGCAATCCCAGCTTTGTCTTGCTTTAGCTATACACTAAAGGTGTGTCTTGTCACCTGGCAGCATTTCTGTTCCCTCATCTTGAATGTGACTATGGTGAGAACTGAGTGGCTCTTGTGTGAAATGTCTTGTAAACACATGGGAAGCCTGAGACAGGAGGTGGTGGGTAGAAAGGGTGCCCGCAAGGCACTAGACAGCAGCTGCTAGTCATTGTTAGGGGGTATGGAAGAGGAGCCATGGAAACGCAAATCTGTGATAACCATAGCCATAAAGTACTGCCACTGAGACTAGCGCTGCTGGCATTGGCAGTGGACTCTGGCCAAAGTCAGAGTCGCAGCTTCAGAAAACATTGACCACAGTGTAACCAGGGTGTGGCGTTGCTTCTAACGCCATCAGAGAGGAACTGAAGATGGCCTGGTACCCTTTTGCAAGGCCCAGGCTCTCTGAGAAAGGGTATAGAGGGAGTCCTGAATGTTCTTTAAAAAAAAAAGAAAAAAGAAATCAAATCAAAGAAACAAGCAGAACCCAGCCAGGTGCCTGTGTCATGCCTGGAGACTTTAATGTCCAGATGGTTGGAGTGGCTTTATGACAGACAGACCCTGGCACTGATCAGGCCTTTGTGAATGACATCAGAAGCTCTGGAAAATCCTGTTTCTTGCTGATGAGGAGATGGGCCCGTCTTACCAGTCCATGGCCTCCTGCCTGGTTAAGGTGGTTCCTGACCACGGCTACTCAGTCCATGCAGCTGGCTACTGAGGAGGGAGGGGAGGCTGCTGGGCTGGGCTAAAACCATTCTCAACTCCAGTGCCTTCTGCCCTTGGTCGTGGCAGTTCTAAGCTTGTGTCATTCTGCCTAGGCCTCACACCTGGGAGGAATAAGGGTCTTCTGGGAGTCCGGATGCTGGTTCAGGCTGCCCAGGGAGAACCTGAGGCTCAAGCCTCCCGCGGCATGGCTCTGCCTTCTGGGGATTCTCTCTTCAGTAATTCTGTTGCTGCCACCTCTACTTCCTCTGGTTCCATCTGGCAGGCATCTGCCAGGGCCTGACTTGTTGCCATGACGAAGTTAGCATCTGCTGCTAAGGAGTCTAGTCCTCCTCGGACCAAAGCCTGCAGGGTGGGGAGAGGTGGGGAGGTTGGGTGGGTCTTCCAGGCAAATTGCTCCTGAGGCTCTCCACCGTTGGTCCTACACTCTCCCCATGACAGTCTGTCACAAGGCTACCCCTCCATGTGGCTTACTGCTCTGTCCCAGACCCATCTCACCTCCTGGATCATCACCGCAGTAGCTGGAGCTGTGAACCTTTGAGCTGAATTCCTGGGAACACTCTCCTTAAAGTTCTTATTGTGAGGTGTTTCCAGAGACCTTGGTGTGGAGCCCTTTCTCTCCTCCTGCACAGGAAGCTCTTCCTGGGGGAGCTGTTCCAAATACACAAAAGCAAAGACCCCCACCCCCAAACAGATATGCTGGAGCCCCACAGATACACTGGACCCCACAGCTCATCCAAGGTAGTTTCTCAACCAAGACCTACAGTCTGGGTGGGATGCAGGAACACAGAACCCTTCTGTTATGGGTGGACTGCTACCTACAAGGAGGGCCCTTCCCCTGTCAGAGCTCCAGTCCTAGTACCAGGCCAGGTAAGGTCTATGTGGCACTTCCTCCCAGGCCTTTGTCTTTGTTACCTGGCATGGGGAAGGTGGCACCCGTCCTCCAGGCATTCCTCTCTGGGTCATCTGTCCTTTCAGTTTGTCTGTATGGGATTTGCTGTAAGGTCCTGTGGGCAATGTAAGACAAGGTCAGTGGGGCCGCTGACTCCTGATGGACCTTGCTTGGCCAGCTACAGAAGGTACACACATGTTGAAACTTAAGCAACTCCAGGCCAGGCAGAACTGGCCGGGCTCTCCTTGCCCAAAGGTTTGTTCTTACAGCCTAGAAAAGGCTGAGGGCCAGACTCACCAGTAAGCTCTTCTTCAGCAAGGGTATGTGCATGCGTGTTATAGTGTGTTAGAGAGCAAGGAAGTACTCTAACATTCTCGGGGACCCTACTGTCACACAGTGATCCAAGACCCACAGGGAGATTATGCTCAGTCAACTGCTGAGGACTCCACAACCTAGGGATCATTTGTGCAGGGGTTGTCTTTCCAGGGGCCTAGTGAAGGGGAACCCTAGGCTAAGCTACCCAGAAGTGGGTATAGCCCTGCATAAGACCCGATAAAGTGAACAAGTTTTCCCCATCCATTTCGTTCAGTTTCCCATCTGGAACCTTCCTCAGCCTGGTAATAATGCTCTTCCTCCCAGGGTCCAGCTAGCGCCCATTCTCATAAAAGTTCTAAGTGGCTCTCCCAGGCTCTGAGGATAGAAGGAGCACCTCAATACCCCCCTTCCCCCCCGCCAGGAGAAGGGTCAACTTTTTAGTCATAGAGGGAACTGACCAGAAACTCTATAGGGCTGACTGGAAGGTCCTTCTCTGGTAGCAGGTGTGTCTGCCTCTTCTGGGAACTCCCTTTCATAGCAGATGCTGAAACAGAAGCAGAAGTACCAGTGAATATTCCATCAGAGTGCAGAGGCCTGCACTCCAGGGCTGATTCTGACAGCGCTCCACTCTAGTCATCCTTGACCCTGGGGGAGCAAGCCAAATTCATGGCCGTCTCCACTCCTGCTCAATGCTCCCCGCTGCCCTTCTCACATTCTGCATAGTCTCAGCACTTTTACTGCCCTGGTTCTCAACCCTGACTGCACATGAGCTCACCTGGCAAACTGTGGAGACCACTGGGTATGACCCATTCTAGACACTGGCGGTTTTGAAAGCTCCTAGACATTGCTTGTGTGCAACTGAGACCAAAAACTTATCCTGGGCCTTTCCAGCCCATGGTTATCAATAACCTTTCTGTATTCTCAGCACACCTAATTGGCCCTAATTGGTCACAATCATACCACTTGACACACACCCTAACTACCGAGCCAAGGCCTGATGCTTCTGTGTTTCGACACTACCCAGCACCATGGTGACCCAAAGACGTGGGTACCCTTTAAGCATTCTGGACTGTATTCAAGAGGCCTCTTTGGACTGGAGTGAGGTGTTGGCAGTCCTGACTAGGGAAGTAGCTGCTCAGTTGGCTTCTGCCATGTTCTTCCCAAAGAGACCGCCGTTCATCTGGCTTGTCCAGAGCAGAAGCCCCACTGGGGACCCAGCCCCTGTGGTATGATGGCGAAGTGGCCCTGCTCCCTAAACTTTTGTGTTTTATGACACTTGAATCACAGCCTGGTATTAGTGAGATGGGAACCACCCATCTCCAGCAGCTGAACTACCATCATCCAGAGTTTCCTACAGTGTTTGCTGCTGCTGGAGGCCCTTTCTTAAACTATACTATATGGCCAATACATTTCAATGCCTCCCTACCGAGAACCACAGAAAAGCTGCTGGGGTTTGCAGCCAATGCTGACAAGAGGCTTCCCCCTGCTGGCCAAAAGCATACCCCTTCAGTCCAGGTTTGCCTCTTGTGTTAGGGGAGCAGAGTTGTCCCCAAGGGCACAAAACAAATCAAGGATATTCTACAAGTTCCAGGATGCCCCCTCCCCTATCAAACCTATATCAGAATTTGTATACCCATGGCCTTTACCACTGTTACCTGGAAAACACCTGGCTGTTTCTACAACTGCTGTTGCTACAGGCAACATTGGCGTTGGCATTGTTGGTATTGGCACGAGCAAGAGGGTGGGTGCCTAGATTATGAGGGAAGTCCTCCAAGAAGACGGGTGACTCCAGTTCTTCCATCTCTATCTCAGCAAATTGGAGGGGTCTTTGGTTGGCCATGACAGGGGGCAGGGAGTTGGTCCTTTCCAGGAAGTTGTCCACTTGACCAAACAGGCCTCCAGTCCTCTAGAGGCAAAGGGGAGAGTGAGGAGACTGGAGCAGTGACTGGGTATGAGGACATGGAGTTCCTTGGGGTGGGGGGGGGCTTTCACTCTGGGACAATGGTGCTGGGAACAAGCAATGGGATTGGAAGATAAATCTATAAGGCCAGAAGAGAATGGACTGAAAGACAATACTAGAACATAGTTCACCCTCAGCAAGGTCTAAATATGATGGGCAGACAGGACATAGCCAAGGAAGCATAGAGATAACACACACACGGAGACATGACACACCAAATTGAGAGTCTGCAGAACTGTGTTCTAGCTCTCCTCTAATCAAGTGATATGGGACATTGCGTGCCACCTGTTTGGGCCACCATTTCATGAAAACTCAATAACGTCTCATGGGATATCCATGAAGAATCTTCAAGATCCAATGGTTACAACTGTCCACAGAACCAAAGAGTCAGGGCTAGCCTGAGTGGAAACAGATGGTTTGTGGGTAAGTAGGAAAGGGTGTGTCACATTTAATACTTTGGAGTCATAGATTCTGAGTCCTGAAAGAAATGGGTGGCAAGGTATAGGTGGTACCTTCAGCTCTCACATCCAGCTCCCGTTGCAGCCTGGCTCCTACCCATGTTCTTGATTGCTATTCACTTCATCTTGGTCCCTCACTCACCCGGAATATTCCCTCCTCCATGGCAGCCTCCACCATGGCTCTCTCCAGTTCCTCCTCTGCTGTCAGGTCTCCTGAGATGGCACGGTGGATCTCAGGTGCTGCCTCTTCCTCTATGGTCCGTAATCCCGCCTAGGGATGGCCAAGTGACAAGGTGACCCCACAGTCCAGGATTGGGAAATGCTTTCCCTGGCGCACTTGTTTTGAATTCTTGCACCTGTAACTCTCCTGAAACCTGTTCTCCATCCTGGATCAATATCACAGGACTACGAGGCCCCGTGGTCCTGCTCTGGCCCCCGGGGGAGACAGCCTGCATTCTGAAAAGTTTCTAAGGAGTTTTCTGTACTTCTGTGGGTAGAGACTTTGTACCCCTCCCACCCAAGGCTCTCAGTGGAGAAATCTCTTTATTGATATGTGGCTTTTTTTAAGCCAGCAAAACTTCCGATCACAACCAGTAGAACAAATCAAACTGAGTGCTACCTGATAATTTTCAAAGAGGACACAGAATCATGTCTGTGACATTCTTACCCAAAATGTATATTTTTCTATCTAGTATGAGGAAACATCAGGTCAACCCAACCTGAGGGACAGCCTGGCCAGTGTCTTCAAAAGTGTCAAGGCCATGTTAAGGAAAGACCATTAAGTGATTCCAGAAAGCAAGAAAGATACCAAGGCAAGATGGGGTGTATGCAAGGTGCGTGACTCTGAGTTGGGTTCTTTTTTCTATAAAGGACATCCTTGGAAACTTGAACAAGGTGAGGAGTAGAGGCTAGCTATTTTATCAACACTAACTTCCTAGTTTCAGTTGTTGTATTGTGGCTATGTAGGAGAATTATATAGGGCAAGGTCATGTTTTCTGGAAATTCACACTAAAGTATTTTGAGCTGATGGAGTTTCATGTGAGAGAGATTGTCAAGTGGCTCATAAAAACTTGCAATTGTGTGAAGTATAAAGTTATTTCAACATCACAAGGGCAATTCAAATACATTATTGAACTTACAACCCAAATGTGTGTGTGTGTGTGTGTGTGTGTGTGTGTGTTTGGTTGTTTTATTTTATTTGAGATAGGGTTTCTCTGTGTAACGGCCCTGGACATCCTGGAACTTGCTTTGCAGATCAGGATGACTTCAAACTCACAGAGATCCTCCTGCCTCTGTCTCCCAAGTGCTGGGATTAAAAGTATGTGCCACCAGCACCTGGCTGTGTTTTGTTTTTAAAGATTTATTTATTTTAACTTTATGTGTATGGGTGTTTTGCCTGCATATTATGTCCGTGCACCATGTGTATGCAGTACCCACAGAGGCCAGAAGAGGGAATCATATCTGGAGTGACAGATGATTGGTAGCTGCCATGTGGGTGCAGGGAACCGAACTCAGGTCCTCTGTTGGAGCAGCAAGTGCTCTTAATCGATGAGTAAAGAATCCCAGGGATAGATTACACAATGCATTGCTAACTTTGAATTTCCTAAATGTTGGGGAAAAGGGTACCACTGCAGCTGAGAGACATTGGGTTATACAAAAAACTGAGGAATTAAATCAACCAATATATTATAAGGATATGTTAACTTTAGAATGGAAACCTGCAATGGTTTTAAGATGGGGACGTGGTTATGCCTATGTGTCTACAGGGAATGAAAAAATGTGGTTACCAACAAAACTTATAAAGATTAGATCTGACCAGGGAGAACCTCCCATTAGCTGAAATATGAATGTCTTCGCATGGTAAGAATATTTTATTAAGTTTATGGTGTTCATGATATTCCAATCTTTTATCCAGGATGGACAGAGTTTATGCCTTAAAATGGACTTACAAAGTTGTTCTATGCCTTCCATTTGCTCAAATTTAGAGCAAAAATTTATTTTCAGAGCCAAGGACTGAATGACAATAACAACAAGACAAATGGGCCAGAAGATTCAACCTAACATACTGCTTCAATCACTGTTTTCTTAAAAACTTTGCATGCAAATCATTTTTAAAAGCGCTAGTCCAAAAAATGATCGATCTTACAGAGACTGGACAATAAAAGCTATAGGTAACTTTCCCGAGAATTGGCCAATATCTCAATTTTTGAAGGGTACCCGAAAATATTTACACTCCATTCCCAAAAGATGGGTTGGAAGCTTTTTGTTATGTTATGTGTTGTGATTGTTTGTTGTCGTCTGGAATGAATGGATATATGTTATGTGTTGTGAATTGGATTTGAGGATTTTCTTTTTTCCCTCATTCTATTTTTTGTCTCTTTTATTATTAAAAGTTTAAGATTATTTTGTTATATTGGTAGAAATTTAAGATTCTGTTTATTGATGCAAGTTTAAAAAACGTTTTGTATGTAATAGAAAGTAAGTTTATTGATAAGAATTTAAAATGTTTTGTTTGCTTTAATGTCTTTTGTCAAAAGATGTAAATACAACTATGTAATGTGAGAAGTTTAAGGTTATTTTAACACTTGCTTTAATGTATATTGATAAAAATTTAAAGTTAGTTTATGTATTGTACATAGACAATTTATTTACATTGTATATGTAGATATTATTTTTTATTTTACTAGAAGGGGGATATGTAGGGGTTAGATAAATTAGATTTAGAAAATATATAGGAATTGCTGATAATGCTCTTCAGGCCCCGAATTAAGAGACAGTATCAGAAACTCCTATATATTTTCTAAATCTAATTTATCTAACCCCTACAGATGAGCCATCTCTCCAGCCCTACAAGTCTACTTTTGAATTTTTGAATGATATGCATTACAATGAATACGGAAAAAAAAAGAAAATCAAAAGTCCTATGAGATAAGACATAAAGTTCTAAACATTTCTTCTCATACTCAGTGAAGCAGATCCCCTGAGTGGGCTCTGTTTTCTTTGGAGACCACTGCTCTTACTAGTGGTCTCTCCTTTGAAGAAATCATATTTTCTTTGGTCCAGTCACTCAGGGATGAGGAACTCCCAGATCTTCTCCTGAGGCCACAATACCCTCCATTATGGACCTACCTGGATTATCTTCTCATTCTGTTTATCTGGGCACCCTTCTGTTTGTTTCCATCCCTGGCTGTTGATGAGGGACCAGGAGAGGGACTTGAATCAGCAGGGGTGTCTCTTGGAACCCACGTAGGCTGGACTTACCTGTATCTGAACTGTGTCCTTTTTGGGTCGGTACCCATAATATTCCTCCTGGCGCTTCATGAACTTTCGGAAGTGTTCCTGGATGAGGAATGTGGCATAGAACTTCCCCACTGTCACCTCATCATCTGTAGACAGGCAAAAGGGAGGTGATGAAGGCCAGTGGGAGTCTCACATTGGAGTCTAGGGGGAGGAGCTGCAGGCTCAGGGACTCAGTCCGTCCTGCTCAGGTGGGGAACTGACTCTTTCACCCTGAGCTGGTGTGTCTCTGTTAGATACCCGTGGCATCTGTCGATGGTATTAATCATATCTCGATATCAGATTCTCAAGGGACTTCCCGAGGAACCTTCTCAACCTTTCTGTGTCTGTCCTAGACTCTGGTCCTCCAAAGTGGCACCCACCTCCTATCGGAGGGATGACTTGGTCCAGAAGCTTCATGCTGGTTCTCTTCCAGATCTTCTTGATGATGGTTCTCAGCTCCTCATTAGCTTGCTCAAAGTTGCCTGGGGTCGGGGGTGGGGTGGGGTGAGAAAGGTAGGAGTGACCCCAAAGTGACTGTGCTTGACAAAGCCTTAGACTGTTGCCATTTGTTCAGCACCCCCTGGCTCAGTGCTCTTTTGTGGTAGCTGCTGTACTCTACCTGCACTGGTAATAGGATGAGGGCGCGTGCGCGGCTCAACTCTGTGGTCCTGCACTTAATCCCCCTAGGCCTTGGCTTACCATGATTAGACTGGTTAATTTTTGTAGACTGTTGTATCACTTTCTCTCTGTCAAAATTTCAAGTCCCTACATACTCCAGAATGTCCCACGGTTCCCAAGCAGCCCTCTTTGCTGCTCTAACTTGTTCCTTCCTGAGTCCTGGCTTCCTTCTTATGTTCCCAAGTACCCTGCCCATGGCTGCTTCAGATTTTATTGGCCTAGATAGGGGGATGGCCTGGAAGCCACTAGAACTTTGATGAAGGACTCAGGGACAGCACCTTGAACTCAACCCCACTTCCTACCTTGCTCCCACCATGTCCTATTCCTGATTTGGGCACCTACAGGTTTAGCAGTGTCGAGTGTGAGTTCTAGGACCTGCCCTGTATTGAGTCCTACCTCTGTCCCACCCAGTGCCACTGAGAGGGGGCCCCAGCCCTGAGTGAGCACTGTCATGCCTCTGGCCCTGACAGAGCTGAGGGATTTGGGACATAATCATAGTGATCTCGCCATGCAGAGCATTCTCAGAGTCCCTGTGAGACCTGAAGAACATGAGGAGGGTGCCTGAATCCACCCTCCCAGAGAGAAGGGGCATCTGGTGAGAAGTTCCTCACCTTCCGTCTTGATCTTGAGGGCTGTGCGCACCAGGGCGAAGAGTGTGGCATTGAAGGTGACTGTGCCATCGCTGTTCAGAGGCATGTTCATGCCCACCAGCCTCTGTGCAGGGAGAGATGGGGCTTACCGATGCACCAGGCCCAGGTTCAAGTCACCAGGTTGTCCTTGCCCGGTATTGGAAGGAAGGGAACAGATGGAAGGGCTGTGGCATTTGGGATGTGGTGTGGGCTGATTAGGATGCGTCCATGAGATGGGAGATCAGTAGGGAGGGACTTGGAACCTGCTCTAGTTAGGATCTACAATGTCCGCTAAGGCCCACGTGTTAAAGGTTTGTACCCTAGGATGCTGTTGCTGGGAGGAGGTAGCAACTGGAAGGGGAGGACCTAGAAGGAAGTTTGGGATGATGGAGGGGCAGGCCTTCCTTTCTTGTTGGGTCTTGGCCATAAGGAGACTGGTTTTGCTCCACCACAGCCCCATGTATTGCACCCATCACCCACAACCAGAGGCCTAAATGCAATGAGTTTGCCTGCCTGCCTTACAGGTAGGAACCCCTAAACTGGGAACTAAAATATCCCTCTTCTCTCTTAAAGTTATTCGTCTCAGGTCTTTGGTTATGGTGGTGGCTAGCTGACTGATATAGTAACCCAGGAAATCACTGCTGCCAATCCCTCCTTCCAACAGACTCTCTCTAGCCACCCAGCCCCACAGCACCTGATGATCTTCCTTCCCTGAGTCATAGCTGCTTGGGCTCGCAGGTTACCTTACATGCTACCCTGTGTGGGCAGAACTTCCCAAAGCCCAGAGGGGGCTGGATCCTCCTCAGCAGGGTCACCACATCCAGGTGCTTGATTCTGCCCCTGTGGGAGAAAACTCAGACTAGTGTGTATCCGGGAATGTCACTCAGAGAACCCCCTACTCCCGCTCAGACAGTGGACAGAGAGGGAAGGGAGCCAGGGGGCTAGGAACGTTTCCTCATTTTTGTTTTGCTTTGCTGTTCATTTGTTTTCAAGACAAGGTTTCTTGGTATAACCTTGACTGTCCTGGAACTAGCTCTGAAGACCAGGCTGTCTTCGAACTCAGAGATCTGTCTGTCTCTGCCTCCTGAGTGCTGGGATTAAAGGCGTGTGTCACCATCACCCATCTCATTTCCTAGCTTTTAACCTTTATCTTTAAAGGCCGAGTAGCCTAGTATATTATTTTAAATCTATTTTATTAGTTCTTTGTAAATTTCATACAATGTGTTTTGATCATATTCACTCCTGCCCCTGCCTCTGAAACCCTTCTCAGAACCCCACCCCAAAGCCTTTCAAAAGAAGAGACAAAGTTTGGGTTCATGGGTGCCCACTATGGAATGGGGCTCTCCATTTTGGGCAGATACATGCTTTCTTTCAGGGACTTATTCTCTAGGGCAGGGAATATGGATTTCATTTCCTCCATGGTAAGACTTTGGTCAAGCTGAAAGGAGGACTCTTGGGTTGTCTTGTGTATAGATCAAGGGAGTGGCAGCCCACTTCAGACACCCCTCCAGAGCTGGGGACACAACTGCAGTGTAACCATGACCTCCTGAATAGGCACAAACTAGAGCCACCAGGACCTTCAGGTGAGTACATTTCCATGGCACTGACAGTAGGGAATGCTGCCCTAAGAGCACTCATTTGGGAGGTTTTATGGACCACCTCATCTTCAGAGCTGACTGTGGAAGACATCTCTGCCTTGTTGGGAGCACAAAGGTTCTGGTGCTCACAGAGAAGCACTAGGAAAACCAGGAATGTTGAACACATAGGGTTGGGGTGTCTTTTCAAAGAAAAAGATGTATAACCTATTTTCTGCCTGGAAGGCCAGGAATGGAGGTGGCTAACAGCCCAGGTAGCCTTGCTCCGCCAAGCTCCCCAAACCAGGAGTGGAGGTGGTAAATAGTCTAGATGGCCCATGCACTATCCCTATGTCTACATCCTAAATGCTGAGCATGCGCGCGCACACACACACACACACACACACACACACACACACACACACACACACACACGTCCCCCCAAGCTCCCACAAGCAGGATCAGAGGTAGTTAATGACCTATGTTATCATGTAACCTCTATGTGACCTCTGGGCTACCCGTATGACCTGACCAAGACCACATCAGACCCCCACCTAGACCCTTAAGATAATACATACATTCTGTCTCTAGAACCTCCCTTCATGGAAGATGTGACATGTATTCTGAGGAGAGTTTTAATGTAATTAGGCCTTACTGTGCACACGGGACTATGCTACACTAGGAAACTTTTTTTCCAAATTGTACTGTACTTAAATATGACTAAAATAACTGTTGGGTGTCAGACTCTAAAGTTAGAACCAACACTGGCTACTGTTGAACTGGATTTCCGTCTTGCCTCACACGGCTTATTACTCTGCTGGCCATGGTGTTTGGAGACCCTCCACACTGTCTGCATCCTAAATGCTGAGCATACACATACACAGACACACACACACACAGAGACACACACACACATACAAAAACAGACACACACATATACACAAACACATATGCACACACACAGACACACATACATACACATATACCTATATACACAAACACAGACACACATGTGCATGCACATGTGTGCACATGTGTGTACACGTGTGTGCACACACATGGGATTGAGCCCAGGGTCTCTCCCACTACAGGAAAGTATTCTATCATTGAGCCATATACCAGCTCCCTAGGCCCAAGTTAGGACTATGGGATAGTGATAGAAGCAAGTAAATTAAAAAAAATTGTGTGTATGAGTATGAGTGTGTGTGTGTGTGTGTGTGTGTGTGTGTGTGTGTGTGTGTGTATGTATGTATGAGTGAATACAATGTGTGTACAGGTACCTAAAAGAGGTCAGAAGAGGCCAACTGATCCCTTGCAGCTGGAGTTACAGGTAGTTGTGAGTCATTTGACATGGGTGCTGGTAACCAAACTTGGGTCTTCTGGAAGAGCAGGAAGTGCTCTTAATTGCTGAGCCCCAGGTAGGCTTTTTTTTTTTTAATGGGTAGATTGTTTTGCCTGCAGGTATATCCATGCACATGTGTTAAGCACCCACAAAGGCCAGAAGAGGATGTCAGATCCCCTGGAACTGGAGTTATAGACAGTTGTCAGCCACCATGTGGGAGCTGGAAATTGAACCCGGGTCCCCTGGAAGAGCAGCAGTGCTCTTAACCTCTGAGCCATCTCTCCAGCCTCTGACTCCAGGAATTTTCAATGCTCCCATTAGAAGCATTTTAGAGTGCAGTTGCCTAGGACTCTAGACAGACTTGTCCTGAATTTTGGTGCCCTCACTCACTTACTGTGTGACCCAGGACAACTTAATCTCTCTGCACCTCAGTTTGCTCATTTATAAGACTACAATACCAGAGGGCCTGTGCTGTAGGTTGTTGGGAGAGTTAGATGAGCCAATACATGTAGTACTTAAACCTGATAACTGGGGAACGTTCAGCAAATGTGATCTTTCTACTTCTACCAAGAGGAGTAAGAGAAAAGAGCTTCCCAAGCTTTAACATGTAGGCAGATGGCCTGAGGGCAGTGTGAGCGGGGGAGGGGGGGGCTTGGAATCTGCATTGTCATCAGTCTCCAACACAGCTGGTGAGCGGAGCCCACAGTGAGCAGACAGGCCTCGTGTGCCTGGTGAGGTACTGAGGTCTCACTCCCTACTCCTGAGTACCAAGTGTCCAACCAGAAGCTGGGTGACCATTTCTTCCGACAGTCAGGTGTCTTTCCTCTGAGGGATCCCTTCTAACTGTGAGACATGCTGGAACCTTAGGTAGATGAAGGGAGGACAGACCCCAGAAGGAACATTAGGATGGAAGGGATGGTAGTTTAATAGGTACCCAGCACTGCACACAAAGACTCACTTAGCCTCTGGATCATACTCAGCCCAGATGGCCTTGAACTCATCCAGGTGGTGAGGGCCCAGAATGGACCAGTCCCTTGTGAGGTAGTCAAAGTTGTCCATGATGACAGCCACAAAGAGGTTGATGATCTGCAAAAGGACAGGAGTTCCCACAGCACAGGCAGGTGATGCAGGGACTGGTGTTGGGGTGGGGGGGCAGACAGACTGGGCATCGGGCTCTTTCATTCCAGCCCTCCATCACACTCCACGTTCCACGTGCAAATAAGATTGAGCCCTGGCTCTGGTCTTGCCCAGCACGTACTCTGGTACTGGTGATCTGCCATTGGCTTAAACCAAGCTAGGGCACCCCTTTGGGAGCTATTCCAATCTCTGAGAGCTACTCTGCCTCTTCTGGGCATGGCCCATGTACCTCTCACTGCACCAGCCTTTCCTGTCTACACAGGACGTCCTTTGAATCATCATGCTTGCTCATACATGGACTCAGTCCATCAGAGCCACGACTAGGTCTTGTTCATGTTTCTATCACCTGTTCTCAGTCCTGTGCAGGACAAACATTAGACGTCTAAAGGTTTTGGGTGAATATAGGGGATAAAAAGGAGCACCAGTATAAGAGAGTCCAGTGGATGCCTTCCTCCCAGACAGACCTGCCTCCCCCAAGTCATTTGATGCTGCTGCTTCTGGTCCTAACAGGACCTCTCAAAAGACTCATTTTAGAGTCTCAGTTGTCTTATAACATGGCATCTTTCTGTGCTGAGGAATAGTTAGGGTTTAATGACTCTCCTGGAAGCCTCTCTCTGTTAAGAACTAGTCTCATCACAGTCACCTTGATCACAAACTATATATGTAATGTGTAATATCTGTATCTCTGTGTGTCTATCTATCTGTCTGTCTGTCTGTCTGTCTGTCTGTCTGTCTATCTATCTATCTATCCACCTATCCACCTATCCATCTATCCGTCTATCCACCTATCTATCTGTATGTATATTCATTAAGCATACCATACTCACAGTGAAAATACACTGAAAACACCTTGCAGTCCTTTTGGAGCGAGAAAAAAAGAACTCACAAAGCCGAGACACCCCAAAAGATCAGAACAAGGCACAGTCTATCAGGAGTGTCCCTAAATGTCTCCACCCCACCTCAGCCCTCACCAGGAAGGCGCAGAGCATGTAGAAGCTGATGAAGTAGTAGTAGGCGAAGTTGGTGCCACACGTGTACTCCTCGCCGGGGGCGTAGTCAGACTCTGGGTCACACAGCTTTCCGTAGCTGCAGGCCAGCAGGATCTCTTGCCAGGCTTCCCCTGTGGCACACCTGAGCAGAAGAGAGACACCGTTGGTCTATGCATGGTTGCTTGGTTCCAGGTGGGATGGACGGAACTGGGTCTCTCTCCAGAGGTAGGATTCCCATAAGTTTGGTCATGCTGTCCTCTCTTTGCTCTAACCCCTTTACTCCGCCTTTATGCAGGACTAAAGTAGAGTTGAGTACAGAGAAAACCTTTTTTTGGAGTTGGGGGTGGCTTTTATCCATGATTAGAGCCACAGCAGAAGTGAGTGCCATAGATCAACTTCAAGGGTCACTGAGGCTTCATTGCTCTCAAGAGAGGGACATTTGATCTCTAAACTCTGCTTCAGTGAGGTGAACAGGCAGCATTCCACTCAGGTGGGGTTCAGTGCCAAATACCAATGCAAGGTTTTCATAACAATGGTGACAGTAGGGCCTTGCACCAGGCAAGGGACCCCTCTAGTGCAGGGCTTGTGTGGGGCCAGCATTGCCTGGAGTGCAGAGGGGAACCCAGCAAAGCTAGGGGACTCGTGCCTGAAGAGCAGCAGCACAGCCTGAGGGAAAGTCTGGAAGTTGTTGTTCCGGTTTATTTGTGTCCCATCCACCATGGCGATCTTCCCAAACATCTGCAAGGCACAGACAACCAGGACACAGGTGTCTCCTCAACTCTCCTCCCACCACTTCTCCTGCTTGACCTGCTTCCCACCCTCACCCTTGTTGCTCCTCAACACCTTTCACTTCAAGCCAGGTCAGATCTGAGGCCGAATAATACATACATTGGATCCTTTTCTAGGTCACATGCCATTCTTCTTGTCAAACCAGAGGCCAGGTAGACAATTCCTCTACAGCAAGCACTAAGTTAGTCAAGATATGGGGAGGAGGGGCTGTGGAGATGGCTCAGAGGTTAAGAGCACTGGCTCTGGCTGCTCTTCCTGAGGACCCAGGTTCAATTCCCAGCACCCACATGGTGTTCACAACTGTCTGTAACTCCAGTTTCAGGGGATCCAACATCCTCACACAGACATACATATAGGCAAAACACCAAATGCACATAATATATATATTGGCTAAGACCGATACTTTAGCTTAAGGCTATGATGTGCCCGGGGCCACCGGTCCACTTGCCTCTCACCTGCATGCCAATAACCGCGTAGATGAAGAAGAGCATGACAATGAGCAAGGCCACATAGGGCAGGGCCTGTGGGGGAGGGGACAGAGCATCAGCCAAGTGTTTCAGAACCACAGCCCCCACCCCGGGTCCTGCAGCCTGCCCTCCCCCAGTTCACCAGGGATCCGCCTGGCTCTGGAACCCTGGGATCCCACCTTGGGCTACTGGCATCCTTAGGTCAGTTTCCAGGATGGGCGCTCGCACCTGGAAGGACTTGATGAATGTCCACAGCAGGGTGCGCACACCCTCTGCCCGGCTCAGCAGCTTGATCAGTCTCATGACCCGGAACAGGCGGAAGAAAGCACTGGAGATGCGGGCGCTCTCATCTGGGTCCTGTGGGGCAGCAGCCCCGGAGGTCAGTCTCGGGGTGGCACTTGGGTATAAGGGACAGGGCAGGCAGGAAACACAATGTGCAGTGCACGCGAATATGGTGTGTGCGTGTGTGTGATGTTCATAGCAGGGGGGGTTCCAGACCCACTTCACAGCCCCTATTGCCTCATAGCCTTGGACCATCCTGGCACTCAGGGCTCTGGGGCCATGTGTCTCAAGAAGGTTGGGTGTGGGGTCCAAGCTATGCAGCAAGCCCTTGCTTAGCAGCAGAGCAGGGATTTTCCTGGGGTGAGGCTGCAGCTAGGCCCACTGCTGGCTTCCTGTTCCATTTCTCCTTCTCTACAAACCATCACTAAGTATCTAGTGGCCCATACTCTTCCCCAGAAGCATCCAATAGCTTTACCAAGCTGTTTGCCATACACTCAGTGTGGCCACTCCCACCTGTCCCACTGTACTCTTGAGTGTTGTAAATGGGGCACGTTCTTACCCTTGTCCCAGCCTTAGTCCTGTTCCCTGTGTGGCAGTTTTGGCCCTGTTCCCTGTGCCTGTTAAACTGTCATTGAGGTCCTGTGACAGACTGTGCACTGTGCTGTCATTTACAGAGAGGGTGTGGGCAGAATCCTCAATCCCTTTCTCAGGGCTCTAAGGAAGTCACTACATCCATGCATATTCCACCACAGAGCCCCCACCTCTACCCAAACCTCACTGGGCCTGCTCTAGGGAAAGGAGCTCTGATTTCTGAGGGTACCCCATGCAATCCATGCAGCCAGCTCGGCATGCAAGCTGCAGGGCAGGGTGAACAGGCTCATGCAGCCTGAAATTACAACGTTCCCGCAGCCTCCACCCAGGCAATACAGTCCCCCGCTGGAGGCCAGGAAAGTCTGTGGAGAAAAGAGATGAGGGAAGGGGATGAAAGGGGAGAGGAACACATGGGAGGGAGGTGAAGAGAGCTGTCAGAAAGGACAGACACAAGGAGAGTTAAAGAGGGAAAAAGACAGGCAAGGGATGGAGACCTCACGTGGCTGCAGTCAGGGGCAAAGAGTGGGTGGGAAGGAGGACAAGACTGTGGGAACCATGAGGCAAGAAGCCTGGGTGAGGAAAGGAGACAGAAGGGAAGACTGGACAGAGGCAGGTCTCATCTCATCTTTGAGATGCATCTATGGGTGGCAAAGACTTGGGTTCTTCCTGGGTCTGGATTATGTGGTACAGGGAACATCCTTGCCAAGGGCACACTGGGAAATACCTGCTCATAGCTATAAATAGATTCCCTCCACCCCCTGTAACCAGAGTTGACGCTCTCCCCGAAGTCCACTCTCCAGGGCCAAAGTGGATGGTGGTGGAGGACACTGGAGACCTCTCCTCCCACCAGTCGTCCCTTGCCTCAGGATTGGGACCAGGACCAAGGCTCACATCTCAGTGGCCTGGCTCCTTAAGAGCACATGGTTGGGTATATGGGAGTGGCTGTCTTTTCCCTGGCCACATTTCATGAGCTATCCACCTTCTAGAGTCCTAGGTTGCTGAAAGACATAATCGCTGAGCTTCCATGTGCCTACAGGTAGAGTGGTCCCAGGGCTCAGGGTCCCTGCACCACTGGCCTCAATCCTGGCTACATGTCAGATTCATCTGGAGAATTGTACTGGACATTTGCCATTGCTGGGGCCCTTCAGACCAATGATGCCAGTGATTATGGAACAGGGGCTGGTTTCAGCGATTCCAGTGCCCACCAGGAGAGTCTCATATGCAACTGGATGACAAATGTGTTCTTCACTTGTATAGTCAGACCAGTAGCCACTCACTACAATTGGCCATTTGACTCAAATAAAACTAGAAATTAGCTTCTCAGTGCCATCAGATACATTTTAAAGGATCAGGAGGTGCACATGGACTGGGGTGGGGTGGGGCATCATTGAAGGTCTGACTGCCCGGCAAGGCCTTTCCCTAGTTTGTCTGACAGGAATGTAAATGTCTTAATATGAATCAACATAGGTAGGGCATCCTGAACTTCCTACCTCCTGACCCAAAGCATGAAGTTGATGGGAAAGACATATATCAACCCTGGAGATACCTGAGAGGACGCCCAGGTAAGAAAAGTCCGAGTCTGTGATTCTTAATTAAGAATCAAGAATGGATCTTAATATGAATTGAACACATATTCCTACTAAGAGAAATTTTCCAGTTCTGAAAATCTAAGAATGACCATGCTCCACTCCACAACCAAGAGAACTGCCTCTGGCACATGGGCCTCAGGCTTTGTAACTATTTGAATTGAGGCTATTTATTCTGGCTATTTTAAGTTCTCTCTTCTGGCTGCTTGTGACAAGTGTGGCTCTCAGACCACAGAATGATGTTTTCCTGGCAAACACTGAGCATGGATGGAAACCCACAGCACATATGCACAGCACACATTATTTAGTTTTTTTTTTCTCTCTCTCTCCCTTTGCCCAGAGCCCACCCCCTATTAGCCCTGAGCAGATGGAGTTGTCTGTCACCATTCTGGGATGAGGTGAACAGGGTTCCTAGGATCCTCTCCTAGTACAACAGACAGTTGGTATGGCAGCCAAGTCCCCAGAAGGTGCCACTTGCCCCAGGGCTGAGCTTTTGGAGCCTCAGCCTAGAGCCCCTTTCTCACAGACTCAGGCTTTTCTCAGCTGGGCCCCATCTCAGGTATCTCCAGGGTTGATATATGTCTTTCCCATCAACTTGGTGCTTTGGGTCAGGAGGTAGGAAGTTCAGGATGCCCTGCCTATGTTGTGTCTCTTGCCTGGCATAAGCTAACCCTTGGGTAGAATCCCATTGTTCCCCAGTGGCTTAGGCAGATGAGCATCTTTCTTTGTCTCTTCTTCCTCCTGACTTCCTGTGCCCTTGTCTGGAGCCAGGGTGTGGCTCAGTGATGATCCAAGGGTACAGTGTCTTTTGTTTTCTGCCTCTGATCTTTAGGTCTCTTTTTCCAGCCTCTCCTCTCTCTTCCTGCCCAGCCTTCAAAATAGACCCCAAGTCAGCCACCTCTCACCACCCTTACAAGCCCAAATTCCACTCTGTATTCTGCCATATGGACCACTGCAAGCCCCTCTTGGCTTCTGTCCCTAGATCATCCCTGGTTTCTCCCAGCACAAACTCAACAGGGTAGCCATAGTGATCCAATAAGAACTAATGTCTGACAGTGTTTACACCTTCCAAACTTCTTCGTTATTTCAGAATAGAAGCCAAGGTGTAAGTATGGCCTTCAAGATCTGACCACAGGGTTCTTATCTTTGTTGTTCCCCTTTCCAGATATAAGGGCCTCCTGCTGTTCTCTGCATTCAGCTGACAGGCTCCTTCCACAGGCCCTTTGCAAATTCCCTGTTTGCTCTACCCTATAGCTGTATTGTTTACACCCTTTCTTTATTCAGATCTTGGCTTGGATATGCTCTTGATACCACCCTTTTGTTCCTTTCCATGCCTTATCTTTATTACCCTTTTTTGTTTATCTTCATGTAGCCTATCATGTGATAGATTTATTTATTGTCTGCTGCCCGCTACAGTTTTCTTCCCCGCTGTACCCCTGGCACCTAGAGCCATCCAAGGCACATATAGCTGGTTCAATAAGTAGCATAAATGACTGAACACCTAGAGAAGAGTCACCATTTCCATCATTTAAATTAACATCTCAAAAGTGAAAATTTAACCCTTCCATGACTTGTTCAAAACCTTTGGGGACTTCCTATAAAGTGAGTGGGCTCATGAAGTTCACACCCTCTCCAGCCTTGTCCAGCCCCCTTCTCTCATCTGCATGTCCATATGGATCTACTGAGACACCCCGGCATGTCTGACCTCTGCACACTCTTTCCCACTCATCTCCAGAAGTTTCCCTGCCTTGCCTTTGTTACCATTTTTGACTCCGCTGCCACCTCCTACACCTTTCCGAATCCAGCCCCAGATGACCTCTCTTGCCACTCTAGTTCTTGGGTTCTGCTGTGTTGGCACACTCATATCCATCTGGTGCCCCAGGCATCATTCTGCTCTGGAGGATATAGCTCCTTGGAGGCAGAAGTCTAGCCCCAGGGTTCCATGTTGCACTCGCCATGGCACTCCATAACCTTTGCAGAGTGAGCAAGAGCCTTACAACAGTGAGGGCACTGGCCGTCCCATACTCACATCAATCTCACTCAGGATGACGTCAATGATGCTGCCGATGACAATTAGGAAGTCAAACACATTCCAGGGATCTCCGAAATAACCCTGAGAAGGAAGGTCATGGAAGAGCAAGGGCTGAGCTGTGGACAAAACCAGCTCTGACAGCTAGTGGGGGGTGTTGTGGGGTTGGGGGTGGCACCCATCAAGGTCCTGGGCCAACCAGGATTTCAGCATCCCAAGTCTCCTTTCTTTCTGGCTTCTAATTCTCTTCCTCTAAGCAGTGGTTCTCAACCCTCCTCATGCTGAGACCCTTTAATACAGTCCATGAAGATGTTGTGGCGAGCCCTAACCACAAAATTATTTTTGTTGCTACTTCATAACTATAACTTTGCTGCTGTTATAATCATAATGTAAATATCTGATATGCAGGATATCTGATATGTGGACCCCAAAGGAGTTACAACCCACAGGTTGAGAACTGCTGCCCTAGGGTGCCAGTGGCAAGAGGATTGTTGGAAGCCTAGTCTAGATGGGAATCTCCTTCACTGCAGAGCCTCGCTTAAAACTTCTACCCAGAGCTCGGCAGACCAGAACTCGATCGGACTGGGACGGGACTGTGAGAATGGTTGGGAGAGACTAAGAAACAAAATGACATCCTCTCCTAGTTTGAGGCCTATGCTTCAGAAGCAGAAAGGAAGATGGGGGATGTGAGTAGGTTCATAAATACAGTGCCCAGCATCTGTTATGCCATGGATCCATTCTGGCTTCTGGAAGCTTCACTAGGCCTGCATCTGACGGAAGGCATAGCAAAGGCATGAGCAGTCTGAGAGCAGAAGCCAAGGTTGAAGGACCTTCGGCAGGAGGAAGGGAAAGTTTCTCCTCCCAGGCCACAGATATTCCTCTGTCCCCAGGGCTCAGTCACTCACCCTGGGCTTGAAAGCTATGAGCTTGAGGATCATCTCCAGGGTGAAGATGATGGTGAAGGCCACGTTGAGAATGTCTGAGATGTGGTTCATCTGTTCCGACTGGTTGTAATGCTGACGAGACAACATGGGAGAGGTGGGCCGGGAGGACCAGGCTTACCAGCTACAGATGCCAACCCAGACCCCTCCACTCCATGGGCAGGAGGTCCTTGGGTCCACTTCTTACCTGTTCCATTTCAGCAAGCTAGGAGATTAGTAATCTCCTGTCTCTACCAGATCCTAAGGATACTTTTCATGCCCATTCCATCCCATAACAGGCAATGGTAGAGAGGAGAGTGGAGGGTCAACAACTACAAGTCTGACCAAATATGGCTACAAATATCATTTACATATTGATCCTGGGTGACCACAACTGGCCATCTCCTAGGCAGGGCTTTTCACAGTTGTGACGGTACAGGACTACAGAGAAAAGGACCACTTGGTTCTGTGGTTGGCATTACCACTGTCTAGTGAGAAACAAAGCTAGCTAAAGATTCCTGTACCCTGTATACCAGCTGTCCCAGTGATGGGGATGGAGAGACCCTTCAGTCAACAGCCTTGGCTTTTGTGACCACCTCTGTGGACCTCCTGAGACTCTCACTCTAGTTTTATAAGTTGGTGAAATCCCAGTGTCTTCTACAGAACCTTCTCAGTTAGGAGAGAAGGGCCTGCTGACTGCCTCACCCCTCAACAGTGCTGCCTATGTTTGCTGCCTGACCCAGCCCCAAAGAAACCACTGCATATATTCTTCTACATGACCAGGGCCTGTAGTTCAGTGAGTCTCCTTGTATGACCCCATGAACCTACAGGGTGTGGTCTTATCACTGTGCTACTGTTTAAATGTGAAACATTGCCCATAGACTCCTGTATTTGAACACTTGGTCCCCAGACTGTGATGCTGTTTGAGAGGAAGTAGGTCACTGGGGTAGACCTTGAGGCTTATAGCTAAGCCTTTCTACCCACCCTGTCTCTACTTCCTGTTCCACTGAGATGGAAGCAGCCCACACGTGTCCCCACCACTATGTAGCAGCCTGCCACTGTGCCTTTCCTCACAATGACAGACTGTATTGTATACCCTCCAATCATAAGCAGAAATAAACTGCTCTTCCCTTAAGTGTTTCATATAAGGTGTTTGGTCACAGTTATAAGAAAAGCAACTAACATATATTGAGTATGTCTTGGGCTGCTAGGATCATGGTGCCTAGCTGTGGAGTTGTGTTATGTAGGTCTTAAGGGACCAGATATCTAATTAGAGCATGATAGCAATGCTACTGACTATATTATGATCTATGAGAGGTTGCTCCTCTCCTAAGAGGGATACCTGTCTTGTGAGTCCTAAACCTATTTTTCTTGGGGTCAGAAACGAATTTCCAAACAACTCATCCAAGTTTGCAACAGTTTAAGGGAAAACAGAGAACATGTATTTTGCCCCCCCACCCCCCGGCATGTCTTCCTTGCCTTCTGCAGTCATCTCCTGTTTGAATAATTGCCATCCCGTCTATCTGGAGGCTTGAATTAGCTCCTTAACAAATAAGCAGTAAGGGACAAGGCTGGGATCAGTTCATTCCTGTATTCTGCGGCTGGCGTTCTAGAGACACCCACCAGGGCAAGCTGGGGACTTCTCTATGTCCTTGCCTTGCCCAGGTCCTAAGTCTTACTCTGGCCAGTCCCCCATCTTCTTACCTGCATGCCCAGGCAGATAGTATTGAGCATGATGAGAGCAAACATCAGGTATTCAAAGTACGAGGAAGTGACGACGTACCACACCTGATACTGGTATGGGTTTTTGGGGATGTAACACCTCAGTGGGCGGGCCTTCAGGGCATACTGTACACATTGGCGCTAGGAGACAACGAAACAGGATAGGTCAGCCAGCACCAGTGTGAACTGCTTCCGAATGGAGCTAAACGGGGTGAAGAGACTAGGACTGGGACTCTGTGGAGGCTCGGCTTTCCATCTCTGTCAGGTGGCTCAGTACCTGGTTCTTGTCCAGCTCACAGTTCTTATACTCAGTCTCCCCCTGCTCCTGGAAGGTGACGATGACAAAGCCCACGAAGATGTTCATCATGAAGAAGGCGATGAGGATGATGTAGATGATGAAGAAGATAGCCATCTCCACTCGGTTGTTGTAGATGGGGCCCGTGTCCTCCTCATTGGAGTCTATGGCCTTGTACAGTAGCCTTGAGGTGGGCATAGAGGAGAGGATAAGTAGAGCTAGGATAATGAGACCAAGACCCAGGTCAGGAAGATGGTGTTATCTCATTGACCATGGGAGCCAGGGGGAACTTTTGAGCAGGCAAGCAATGGGAGAGAAGGCAGAACTAGTCTAGGGAAGGTTAGAACCCACCCTTCCATGGTCCTGCCTCTCCACGGGGCATCTCAACTATCCCCAGCCAACCATTAAGGCTCCACTATGGGCAGAGAGGAGGCATGGCATTGGTGGGGGGGACTGGGCATATTTTGTCAGAGTCCTCTGGTCAGGCTCACTTACAGTGCCATGAGTCAGTGGGTTTGTTGAGCACTGCCACAGGCTGGCATGGCACAGTGGAGGCTGCTGGCTCCTTAGCACCCCCCCTAACTGTACCCATGCTGGACCCAGACCCCGGGTCTTACTCACTGAGGCCAACCCTCAAAGGTGGAGACTGTGAAGAGTGACATCATAGCTGAGAGCACATTGTCGAAGTGGAAATCATTGTGTACCCACTGGCGGGGGCGCAGCTCTATCTGCGTGGGGTCTCCATCCTTGTATATGTAGTAGTATCCCCTGAAATGGAGAGGCCCAGACACTCCACAGTGTGGCTGGGGCACCTCAACCCCACCCACATCCCCTGGGTCCTGGGTACTGACTGCGCCAGAGAAATGACAGTCTATTACTGGGACAGAAAGGAAGGACACTGCTGGGCATTCTCTCCCCACAGTTACTGAAGGCCTGGGGTTCTATAAATCGGTACCCCAGTTCCCATGCTGAAGTCACATATGCTCCTCATGGGAGACTCCCATATCCCTTAGCTGGCAAATCCTGGTGTACCTGCACTCCTCTTCAGTCATCTTGGATAAGTCATTGCAGCTGTAGAACTTTCCCTGCACCCAGGAGGGAAAAGGAGAGATGGGGACATGGCATGGGACAAATAGGGTAGAGAAGCGGGTTGCAGGGAGAATGGAAGGCAGGCTGTCTGGAGGGAGGAGACTTTTCATCTCCTAGTCTGAGGGTAAGGTCATCGGCATCCATTCTCTCACTCCCCCAACTGCTTCCCACACAGCCTGGCTGCTGCTTTAGATGGGCATTTGTGGTGTGGTCAAGGCTGGACCTGAGGATGTGAGTACACCCAGCCTTGCACCTTTGACAATGGTGTCCACTGAGGTTCCCATCACAGTCCAAGCTGTACAAGGGGAAGGGCTTGCCCCACCCTCACCTTTCTTCCCCTGCCCCTGGGAAGCCCAAGACTGCTAAGGAAAACAAGAGCCATACATACAGACAGACCCTCCCACTAGGGTTCTGAGAAATTAATTTGTCCTCAGAGTTAGATAACCCATCCTGGACAAGGCCAGATCTCCCTAAAACTGTCTTCAGCAGGAACACACTCTCCTTTAGTCTTTATCACATGCTGAACACCTTACAAAGCTTTGTTTGAACAAAGAGTTTCATGCAAGGCCACCCTAAGACTGTTAGGTTTGAAATGAATGAATTCTGGTCCAGCTCCTTGGAAGACCCAGAGAGGGGAATGCCTCAGTCAAGGAGCCCAGCTACCCTGCCTTCCTCCAGGGCTCTGTCATTTGTTCAGGGAACTCCTTTAAGGTTGCCAGAGCAGAGGGTGGAGGTGTGGGAAGAGACCTTGGAGAAGAAGCAGAGATTAGACCTAGCTGGTGCCAGGCAAGGTTCTGGGTACTAGAAGCCAGCACCCAAGTAATTTTACGCCACATGGAGTGTATGTGACATGCTTCAAGAGTAAAATGTGATGTAAAAGGCAGGTTGTACCAGAAGTGCTTCTAGCTGCTGGGTTGGCAGACCCTGAGGGCATTGGATGAAACTAGAGCGCAGATGTGGCATGTTGGAGGCCCATTGCTCTTGCACAGAGAGGAAATGGGAGGCCAAAGAAAAGGTGGATCCTCATTGGTTGCTTCAGGGCTTGTGTTAGTGGGCTCCTACATGCCATGCCCCAGACCTGGTGTCTGGGTAAGAGCTAAATAATATGGTCTCTTCCCTTGGGGATCCTAGGGCTGCAGGCCTGACAGAGGAGAAGGCTATAGGGAAGGTGGGCATCCCTTTGCCATATCCAGCTGTCTGATAGGATGTCCAGGTCAGTGGTCAACCGGACCCCTCCTTCTGAGGGACCTTGAGAGGACAGATACTGACCACTTTTCTCAAAGCCTGTCCTCAAGAAGAATCATGCTTTGTCTTTGAGTCCCTCAACCCTACCCAAGGCCCTGGTCCATCTACAGAGAAAGTGATTCGTACATGCTTGTTGAATAATAGTAGTGAAATGACACCATTGTTCATCTATGGCTGCCCAAGATTCTGTCACCATGAACTGAGTTATGTTAGGAAGTAGCACAAGCTCATATCAATTTCAGTGTCCTATTGAAGAGCCTGAGGTATCCAGAAATCATAATTCTGTGGGAGGAGGTTCCTTCTGTAGACCTGGCAGAGCAGGTGGAGGCTGACAAGTTGGTGAGAGGAAAGGTAACCAAAGGATCTCTGGATAAGAGTAGGCACAAAGGCAAGGGTGGCCAGAGAATCAGAGGCTAGCAACAGGTATGGCCTAGCAAACAGGATCTGGCTGGTTTCTGGTTTTGAAACCATAGATTCAGGGTCATTTGCTTTCAGCATGTGGGGTTCTCTTGCTTGAGAAGAAGTGGCTGGCTTTTGTCAAGGCTTTTGATCTGGCCCCGGGTGGGGAGGGAAGGGTTGCTGGCCAGGCAGGGTCTCACCTTGAAAAGCTGGACTCCGATGCATGCAAATATGAACTGCAGGAGGGTGGTGACCAGCACGATGTTCCCAATGGTGCGGATGGCAACAAACACGCACTGCACCACATGCTAGAGAGGTAGGGGCAGTTTGGTGGGTTCTGGGCTTGCCCCACTGCACCCCACCATCCTGCCCAGGGAACCCTGGGAATTCAGGACTGCCTCCTAGTAGAGCTAGGCCCACAGGGACAGCTGCCTGGCATGTGTCATTCTCACCACCATAGATGGACAAGAAGAGCACCAGAGTTGAGGATCTGGAGTCAGGGCTGTAGACCCCTCCCTAAAGGGGTCCTCTCTCACCTTCAACCCTTTGGCTCTATTTATGGCTCGGAGTGGTCTCAGTACCCTCAGAACCCTCAAAATCTTCACCACAGAGATGGCGCTGGACCTGTAGGAAGCAAGCCGCCATGGGGCCTAGAGTGATGTGCTCCAGCTTTGTCACCTCCTACCTGGAGCTTTCCACATGTGGCCTCCCTGACCCCAGGGTAAATCTGTTCCCTGATCACGGCAGACGGTCTCATTGGTTTACTTCCTCTCTGGATATAGACTCTGTCTTTTTCATCAGGCTAGAAGTGACCTGCAGCCGGCCCTATATTCCCCACTCTAGGGACCTAGTTGCCTTCTCCCCTTTGTCTCCACTCCTGGTCTCCAAGATTTGGTTCTGAACACTTACCATGGCCACTTTAGCCCAGTTGGGGACCACCCAAGGATGCTCCCAACTACAGCCCCAAGTCACCCTCATATTTTGCCAAAAGCACAACCACCCACAGGGCTAAGGCTCCTGCTCCGAGGCACAGAGCACCCCTGGACCGGGACTGGGCCCTCCCACTGCTTACTCGAGGCCCATGGAGATGAGGGACACAGCCACTACCAGCAGGTCCAGGATGTTGAAGTAGTTGCGGCAGAAGGAGCCTTTGTGCAGGAAGGCTCCATAGGTGGTCATCTAGGGAGAGAGGCACCCTCTGGAGCAAGCAGCTGGAGGAGCAGGAGTGCCCCTCCTAGAGAAGGGCTTTTCACCTCAGTCTGCTCGGAAGAGTGCCCACTGTGTCAGGGAGTGTGGTGTTACTCAACTCTCTGCTGTAGCCCAAGGGTGCTCTCTCTGTCCTTCGCTTCAGAAAAACCCTGGGCACTCCCAGAGCACCTGGGCCAGTCTCTGCCCTCAGAGGAAGAGGCCTTTTCTTCAGATGCCTTCATGGGCCTTGGCTCCTTCTCCTTCCCAGGAGTAGGAATCCTGGCCCTCCTCCTTCCTGAGGAGCAGGCTAGAAGTCCTCCAAGGACTCATACTCACTACCTCATATATTCACACCTCCCAAGTTCTTGATCTCAAGGTCTAATTCTAACACCCTATTTCTGAAATTCTCCTTGGCCTCTGCACAGCTGCCTTCCTCCTATGTTCCACCATCAATGGCTGGAGATCTGAAAGGGAGCACTCCTCCCTCTGCTCTTCTCCTAGATACAGTGGCCCACCCCTCTTCTATCAGAAGAGATAAAGGCCTGGGATTCTGGGTTCCAGTCAGAAATGGAGCCTCCCCCGGCTCTTCAGAGCCTGCTCCTGTGATAGTATGAAGCCAGTTTGCCCAACACAGGAACAGGCAAACAGGGCTGTGTTGTCTTTTCTTTAAATAAGAGAATTTTGCTGTCTGTCTTAGTCAATAATCCAGGACCCCTTTAATTCACTATGTAAGTGAAGATGGCCTTAAAGTTCTGATCTTCCTGCCTTTACCTCTTGACTGAACAGATCATAGGCATATACCACCAGGCCTGCTTTTATGCCATGCTGGGAAGCCAAGACAGCACTTTATGCATTTTATACAAGCACTCTATCAATGGACCCACATCCCCAGCCCATGTGAGATTAAACTTTTAACAAATTTTCAAAAGCTGGGAAATCCTGATTTATAAAAATATTTGCCCCTCCCATCCCCCCTCCTTTTTTTTTGAAACAGGGTTTCTCTGTGTAGTCTTGGCTGTCTTGGACTTGCTTGTAGACCAGTGTTGCCTGGAGTTTACAGAGATCTGCCTGTCTCTGCTCCTCAAGTGCTGGGCTTAAAGGCATGTACCGCACCCAGCAAAACATTTGCCCTTTATGTGGCAGAGCAAGGCGTGGTATTCAAAGCCCCTCAGCCCAAAGTTAGAGGGTATTTCCAGACCTGTAGCTTCCTTTTGCAAACAGCTAGACTCCATAGCAGGTGGCCAAGATGTTTACAAGCTGTAGCAGCTGCAGTAAAGCCAGTGTACAAGGCTACTGAACTCTCTCTAGGACACCCCCGAGTGATGACTTCTTTGAGAACTCTAGGAGGACAAGAACTTGCCAGGTACTTGGAGTAAAGGTGTGAGGGCAGATCCCAACTTCCAGGGTCACTTTTAGGTCAGTTGTGTGTTCCATGTAGAAGGTCTGTGCTCTTCTGAGAGGTACAGCCACAAGTGGGGCACATTTCTTGATTCCAGCCTTTCAATCTCCTGTTCCCTTCCCCGGATCCCCTTTGCCTAGGAACTGAAGCCCTGTGTGGTTTCCTGGAACCAATGAGTCTTTCCTACCATTATTCATCTCTATCTTCTTTCTCTAGCATCTCTCAGCAGTGTCCCCAAGTGAATCACTGTGTGTAAATTGGAGCCACTCAGCCCAGAGAACCTCCAGACCCAGAGATATCAGTCATGTGGTCTTCACTCACCTTAAGGACAATCTCCACGGTGAAAACAGCAGTGAACACGTAGTCAAAATACTCAAGGATCTGGATGTGGGACAAGGTAGAGGCAATCAGTGAGAGAACTGGCAAAGCAATGTTTTTGCCACAACCATCATTGCTATCACCACCACCACCGTCATCATCACCATCACCATTACTGCGACGACCACTACGACTCCCACCAACTCCATCACCACAACCACAGTCACTTCTATAACTACCTTCATTATCATCATTATCACCACCATCATCACATCGCCATCAACATCACTACCTAATCAAATTAATATTATCAGCAGCAGCAGCAACAATGCCCACCGCCATCGTCACTAGATCACCACCATCAGTGTTATTACGATTACTGTCACTGCCACCACTAACATCACTACCGTTATCACCATTATTATTGCCACCGTTATCATCACCACTACTGTTACTACCACTATGATAATTGCCAGCACCGGCACTATTCAGGGCAGGCAGTCGGACCTGGCCTATCTTGCTTCTGCCACGGCAGCACTGCTCAGGAACTGCAGTGGGAAGTCCCCGTCCTCCAGAAACTTTAACTCTAAGAAGCTCTGATGGATGCCATGACCACTTAGAGGGTAGGGTGGGTGCTGAACTGGCTGAATGGGCTGCTATCACCTGGTTCCTCATGGAGTCAGCCCGGATGGGGTCCTCAGCGGCCAGTGCAGCACTACTGAGCAGGATGAAGAGCAGGATAAAGTTGGTGAACCAGGTGGCGTTGACAATGCGGTGACATAGGACACGGATCCTGGTGGGGCAGGTTGGGAGGGTGGAAGCTGTGAGGTGCATGGAGTTCAGACCTCACTAACTTCTGTCCTAGAGAGGAGCACTGCATCCTCTTGCAGATCCCACAGTCAGGGAGTAGGTAAAACTTTGCAGCTGCATGACCCCCGGGCTGGACAGGCAGGACTCCGTCCCCACTTTGTTCCTTTAGTCTTAGTCACATCTCTCAGCTGAGCCCCTCCATCACCTGTCCCCTCTATCAGTACCCACTATCATGAGGATTCTCCAGACAAGAATGGGACAGGCTGATCTCCTTCCTTGGGGCAGAAGAAACTTCGTGAAATCTGTTTATTCCAGAGCTGACGATTATAATGCTAATACAAACTCCAGCTCTCCCTAGACCTCTCCTTGCCCTGCCTAAAACTGCCCTTAGAAGGGGACTAGAAATCCCAGTCCCTCTTAGGTGTATGTAACTGATAAGACTTAAAAGTATTATTTCTCCCAGAAGTGCTAGCATTTTTATTCTTGTTAAAAGTACTTTAATTTTTTTTTATGTGCTAGGCATGGGAACCAGTGCCTCATACATGTTAGGCAAACTCCCTGTCATGAAGCTACATTCCAACTTACTGCTAGCATTTTAGATAGAGCATAAGACTATAATCTAAAGGAATGAACCTTGCATAAAGTAACCAAAGATGGAGAATCAAAAGTAGATCTCTTCAGGGAAGGAGACCACAGTCTTTGAGAGCTTCATATGCTAACTCACATAGCTGCCAAAGTACAACCTACTTATTGGTGGGGCTGAAGATGAAGAAGGAGCTGGCTTCTGGAATGGGCACTGCCTTCTCTTTCAGCTGCAGCTCAGCCAGAGGGCGAGGTCGGGGGCTCACTGGGATCTCAGGCTCATCTTCCTCATCGTCCCCTGTGGGGAGAGGGAAAGAAGGGTTTTTGTCCAAACTTCACCAGGCCCTTGGCTTCTGTGCTCAGAATCCTCTAAGAACCTCTGAAGCTGCTAAGCAAAGGCTAATTTGGGTCACTAGGCAGGGTACAGCCTGGGCCTTTCCCTTTTGGTGCACAGTGCAGAATCTAGCTTAGAAATTCCCAAAAACCTTCTGCAAGTAGGGCCAGGAGCAAGTTTAAGGAGTGTGGTTGCTACGTCTTCTGTCTCAGGGGTAGACTCAGAACATCTTAAACAGTAGTTGGTTGCTACAGTCTCTGGGCCTGGCTCTGCCACCATCTCGTAGAGCATTAGACAAGTCTGTGTCCTTTCTTAACTTCTACTTCCCAAATCATAAAGGATCAGAGAGGAGTGGGGATGTGATTTGGGTTGGTTGAGGAACCCACAGGTACCCACCATGGAGACTGCAGATTTGGGCACTGTTGGCATCCCTGAGGGTCTTGGCCAGGTTAACAGGGTAGGGAAGGGGCACTGTCGGTGGAGGGAGCCAAGCAGAACACGACTTTAGGCATATGCTTGTAATATCTCTGCCTTCTGATTCACTTGGTGGCCACAATCCTTGACCAAGGAGAAGAGAGTTGTAGGAAAACAGAGTGTGAGGTTCTTTCCTAGGTTAGGATTCTATATTTTTGGTTGTGAGCCTAGCCTTTAACGGCTGAGCCATCTCTCCAGCCCTAGGTTAGGATTCTAAAAACAGTGTCTTTGAAGAGCTTCTAACTTGGGGAGAATGGAGCCAATATCTCTTGAGCTTCAGCCTGGATTGTGGCCACCAAGTGAATCAGAAGGCAGAGATATTACAAGCATATGCCTAAAGTCATGTTCTGCTTGGCTCCCTCCACCGACAGTCCCCCTTCCCTACCTTGTTAACCTGGCCAAGACCCTCGGGGATGCCAAGAGTGCCCGAATATGCAGTCTCCATCGTGGGTACCTGTGGGTTCCTCAACCAACCCAAATCACATCCCCACTCCTCTCTGATCCTAAGAGGCCCCACCTCTTCCCTAACACTTCCGTCTGCCTGGCCTGCCATGGAGTGTTTGTTTGTTTGGCTTGGTTCTGGTTTTTTGAGACAATGTTTCTCTGTCTCAAAAAGAGTCCTGGCTGCCCTGAACTCACTCACTTTGTAGACCAGGCTGGCCTTGAACTCACAAGAGATCCGTCTGCCTCTGCCTTCTGAGTGCTGGGATTAAAGGTGTGTACCACCATGCCGGCCTGACATGGCTGTTTAATTGCAGGAAGGGTTCATCCTTAATGTTTGCATCTTTGCAGCTCCCCTTAATTCTTTATTCCTTTGCCTAAGTTTGTTTTGTTAATTTTATTGTACATATATTTTTATTTCTCTTTTTCTCTTCAGTACTGGGTGTTGAACCCAAGGTCTCACGTGTGGTTGGCAAGTGCTCCACCTCTGACCCATATTCCCATGCCTGGGCCTCCAGGAGAGCGGGAATTATAGGACTGTGCATTAGGCCCAGATTGCACAGGACATTTGTCATAAGCCTCTCTGACTTATTTTTGCAAAGAGGTTAGATATAAATACATCTAGTGGCCTTGGTAAGGGCTGTCTCCAACCCACATGCCCTCTGTCTCCCGCTCTCATTTCTCTCTAACCTTTTCCCCTTCCCCTCACATCAGACTTCCTAGAGCTGTCACTCTCCCATCCGCATGCCAGCCACAAGCACCCAGCAGAGGGTAATCATTAGGTGGCACAACTCCACACGTTCTCTCAATATTTATCCCCGCCAGACACTTGAAGAAATTTTGTCACCCTTACTCCCCACACTTTGCTTTGCAAAATCACTTCTTGCCATCATTCATCTGGCTTGTGGAAGGCCTACTGTGTGCCAAACGCCACCACTCAGGGCACAGAAAATCCAACTGGAGCTTGAAGACACTGAAGCTAACCAGCTGATTCCACAATAAGAAGTAAAAGGCCCAGAAGCACCGGGGAGGGAGCCGGCAGAATGTGAGAGCACTTGTGCCCAGGCTTTTCCAAGAAGCTGTGGGTGTGGTGCTGACCCAGCCTGGCTCTGCTGTTGGCATGCATCGGTCCGTGGTCCAGATGAGCAGGGTTCACACAGCAGCCAGAGGCAACATGCACTCAGGAGATGCTTGTATTTGGTCTGTGACTCTGTTTTATCCACCCTTCCTTCCCATGCTACCCTTGTGGGTTTTCACACACTAACAGTCTTCTGGTAGTCGTGGTTTTGTTTGAGATATAGGATAGGGAGTGACTTGAATCACCATATGAATGAAAATGCCTTTCTTTGGATACATCCCAGTTGGCAAGGAGGACATGTATGCCTACTGGCCCGTGCTCTTTGAAAACTGGGCATTCAGTACTGAAGCACATAGCTGGAACTCAATAAAGGTAAATTAAAGCATGTGTGGATTTTTTTTTTTTTTTTTTTTTTTTTTTTGCTGTGTAAATTGTGGGGAGAGGCAGGCTTGCAGGCTGCTTCTTTGCAAGGCAAAGAGGACATCTCCAGGGTCCTGGCCTCCACATGGACAGGTCCTTGTAGGAGACACACAAGAGACACCCACATAGAGAATTCAGCATCAGCATATCACCCCTTCAACAGCACCTGGCTCTAGCCCTGCTCAGGGATCCTTACCGGGGAAGTCAGCCGAAGGGTAGGGGTCTTTCACCTCGTTGACATTAGATTCAAACTCATCAATTTTCAGCTGCAGAAAGAAACAGTGAAGGTGAGGAAGCAAAAACTAATGGTTGAACTTACTGGGGGAGCCATTGTTCAGCTTCCTGAATGTCCCCTACAATCTGAGAGGCGGGTAGTAGTGGGGCTGTTATGTCTTACAAATAAGAAACCAGGCCCAGCAAGATGCACAACTTGCCCAGTCCTGCACTGGGCAAAACCAAGGCTTTAGCCAGTCAGTCTGAGCCTGTCCTCACTGTGTGCTCCCTTGGCTCTCTACAAGAGAATTGAGCTCCCCAGGCCAGGCCGTCCAGCCGCTTTGCAACCTAGGAACCTCCTGGCTCATGAATTCTCTCTTTGTTCACTTTCTGCAGTGGTGATAAAACCAGGCTGGAACATACAGGGCAGGAGTGAGTGGAAAGCCAGGCTCATGGTGGAACAGTGCGGGAGGGCAGGTGGGGTGCCTTCTTGCTCTGTACAGGACTCTAAGGAAGTCTGGATTCCCAGGTTGCAGGGCCTATGCCTCGCCACACAGGACTCCCTGGAGGAGATGTAGGTGTTGGCTCTCCCTCCTACAGAAGCAGGGGGTTTGTCTCCATTAGTCTATGTCTCCTTGTTATCCCCAAAGTGACCTCAGTGCCACAGGGAGTCACGGGACTCTCAGAGGCCCTCCAGCTAGCCCGTAAAATTCCCCACACCAGAGCTCACCTTGGCCGTGGTGGGGATGCCTTCACCTTTGGATTTCTGCTCCAGCTTCTTAACCAGAGTGGACCTCTCTTCTTCTGACTTGTCTGGGAGCCCCCTAAAGTGGAAAACCAAGGAAATCTAAGGTAGAAACTAGCAAGAATGGTTCCAGGGCTGACAACACCCTCAGGGAGATTTCACATCCAAGGGCTCAGGGTGATCTATGGAGGAAGGAGCACTACTGGTCTCGGAATGGGAAGGACAGAAGACCTGGGCAAGCCTTTTCTCTGTGGTAGAGGATGTGATGCTCCACTTAGGCTAGACTCCCAGTGGTCATCCATAGTCAGTGTTTGTTGCTGGCGAGTGAGGGGAGAGTGACTTTTGTACCTGTTTCATGTAGGATTCAGGATGGAGTTATGTCTTGTCTAAGACAGTTCCAAGCCTGGAAATGTCTGGGTCCTTTGCTTGTCCTTCAACCCTAGCTTTTTCTATCTTGCCTCCAAAAATTGGGCATCCCACTCGGGTAGCCACAAGGAAGCGGGCTCCAAACTAAAATTCAGTTACCTAAACTGTGATCCTCCAAACCCAACAGCATCAGAACCATCTGGGAACTGGCTAGAAATTTAAACTCTCATCCATCCCACCTGGTTCAGGCTGGTTGACAGGAACTCCACATTTCACAAAACCTCCAGATGGTTCATTTGCAGCTTGAATTTGAGAGATGCTATCTAGAAAGCCTATCCTACACCTACTCCCAGAGGCTCCAGGCAAAGAGTGACATGACCAATCACAGATGGGCAGATCTGCAGGGAACTGAGAAGTAAATGACCTTCTCCAAGAGGCACAGTGACTCGGTAGAAGGTCAGGCTTGAAGAAGTCTGCCCACAAGAGTGGGAGCCATGTGTCCCCTGCTCATCTGTCTCAAGGAGGAACCCTGCCTGGAGCCTAGAGGCCATAGCCACGGTCCAGCATTCCAGCTCTCACCTAGTCAGTACAATACTCACTTAGACATCTTCCTGCGCTTTCTCTCCTCGGCCTTGGCCTTCTGGGCAGAAGTCAGACTCTCTGCCTCTGCCAGGTTGTCCACAGCGATTGCCAGGAAGACGTTGAGCAGGATGTCTTAGGGTCCGCTAAGGAGCCTTGAGTTGTGGGTGGAAGGCAGTTTCTGGGGCAGGAGTTTTGCCTGTTCGTTTTCAGGCCTTAATCCCCAAGGGGGCAGTTTTTTTTTTTTTTTGCCAGAGCTACACCCCATTGGAGGGTAAAGGCCCAGGAACATAGCCAAGTCCTCGGGGACGCTTGCTTGCATAAAAGTAGCCATGATGGTACCTGAATAGCCTTTGAATCTTATTCTTTTTCTACCAGAACAGACCCTGGCTCCCCGACAGGAATACCTGGGAAACCCTGGGAGCCAGGCAAAGCAAGGGACATTGACATCTTCCCTGATCACTCATCATGGTGTCAGATTCCACAGCACAGCACAGGACCCTTCAGGCATCATTAGCATCTGTCTGTCCATCTGCTTCACTCTTCTGTCTGCTTACCTCACCTTTTGGCTTATCCTAAATTAATGGTCCCGGAGCCCAGACTGATCCCTGATCATAGCTTTGTGTTAGCTTCAGTTGTCAGCTTATCACACCTGGGAAGAGGGGACCTCAATTTAGCAGTTTCCTCTGTTGGACTTGCTCATGGGTATAGACATGGGGCATTTTCTTAACTGCTAATTGATGTTAGGAGGACCCAACCCACCCTGGACAGGTGGTTCTGAAGTATATAAAGAAGGTGGCTGAACAAGCCAGGAGGATAGAGCCAGTAAGTAGCATCCCTCCAGGGTCTCTGCCTCAGTTCCTGCTTGCAGGTCCTTGCTTGAGTTCCTGTCCTGACGTCTTCCCTCAGTGATCGACCACGATATGGAGGCATAAACCAAATAAAACTTTTCCTCTTTTTAAGTCAGAGGGCACCTCGGTTCCTCCTTGCCTGCCTCTGAGCTTCTGACCAGGCTGCCCCACCATCTCCACTGTTTCTCTGCTAAGCTCTAGGCTGCTTCTCACCTGCTACCGGATCACCAACCTCATAACGGTTGCTCCCATTACTGTCCAACCTCTCTGGTGGAGACAGTTGTACTGTATGTGCCTTTACCATGTCCCACGAACCTGGGAGCTAGAGACTGACTGCATGGCATGTGGGATCCACTTAAAAAGGTCTCCTCCCTTTTAAGCCAACCCCCCCCAAGTTTTTCTTCGCACCATGGCCCAAAGTGGATACAGTTGCCACAAACAAAAAGGATGATGAAGTAAACGCACACCAGCATGCCGGGGTAGGACGGGCCTCCATACGCCATGATCCCGTTGTACATCACGGAGTTCCAGTCTTCACCTGTCAGCACCTAGGTGGAGGGGGCGTGAGATGGGAGGCTGCATCATCCAAAAGGCCTTTGGCACCTGTCAACTTTCCCAGTCCCTGCGGTCCTGGTGACCACTCCCTGTTGTCCTCATTATCCCCTTCCAATAATATACAGGATTATCAGTAGAGTGGGCTTGGGAGGAATCACAACACTGAAAGGCTGCCTGGAATGTCTGGAGAAACTCTTATCAAGCCTCTACAGGGCCAAGGAGTTTGATGATGAGGCTACCACTCTGCTCATAATCCCCAGGCTGAAGCGGACTACACTCAGCCAAGGCCTCTGTTATGCAGGCTTCCAAAAATAGTACCTGCATCAAGTCCCTTGAAAAACACCATCCCTGGGAAGCCAGTGGGGTGAAGAATGGAAGAAAGGCAGGATGAAGCCATCTACAGGACTCTGTCCCCTACCACTCCTGCTGGTATGGCATGACGGGGTGACTTGTGAGGTGCTGGTTACATGGAAAGGAACATTTCCATGCTCTACATAGGAAGGTCCCCTGGGAGCCCATGGCTCTGAAGATCATTCTCTGAATCTCAGCCATGATCCCCTAGAGTGGCTTCTGGTAAGCAGGTAGCCCTTTGCCTCTAGGGTGAGAACTGGGTCTCAGATGCCTATGGCTTTGCCAACTTGCAGCAGGAGCATTCACCTTGTCTGACTGTGCCCTAGAGATGCCAGCAGCACACCTCTGACTCCCAGTCTACCCCAAGGATTTCACCAGGTGCTATAGCATCCTGCCAGGGACCAGGGAGCAAAGGAAGCCAGACAGACTAGGCATCATTAGGCAGAGCTCCAGGAAAAGAGACAAGTATTATACTGTTACGATGGCCCAAAGTACAGGTGATGAGAAGCGAGGAGGAGGCCGGATTTAACCAACAGGTCAGAGAAGGTTTCCCCAGCGGAGGTGATGTTTTCCTAGATACTGAAGCAGGATTCAGGAACCTCCCAGACCCGGGGCTTCACAGATAGAACACTTACCTGGAAGACACTGATGAGGGCCTGGGGGAAGTTGTCAAAGTTGCTGCGCCGCACCTCTGTGTCTTCGAAGTCATATCTGCCGCCAAAGAGCTGCATGCCCAGCAGGGCAAAGATGGTGATGAAAAGAAAGAGGAGCAGCAGCAGGGAGGCGATGGAGCGGACGGAGTTGAGCAGCGAGGCCACCAGGTTGCTCAGTGATGTCCAGTACCTGAGGAGGAGAAGCAGCAAGTTGGGGAGTGGGAGGAGCCTTCTTACAGACCCCCCCCCCCCAGCTTGCAAGGACTGTAGGAGACAGTTCAAGACTGGGGCTTCCTCAGGTAAGTCAACAGCCTGGCTCTGCCAAGACAGGGTGGGCAAGACCTTCATAATTCCTGCTCTACAATCAATGTCCATCAGAGAAACGGGGCCCAACGGCTGAAGATCAATGCTGTAATGCATGGAGAGAGAATGGGAACTGTCCAGGCAGCCACTGGTATGTCATTTCTTAGGTTTGGAAGCTGCGGGCCCTGCACTTCCTGTATAATCAGATATATTTATCCCTCTCAGGTCTCTGAGGTGGTTGAAGAATAGATAGTTAGAGTCTAATAGTTAAATTTTGAGTTGTTTAGGAATCAAGAGGGTGTTCTGGATCTAAGAAGATGTTTTTAAAATTGTGATGCAAGTTAGTATGAAAGCTGAGTTGGATATAGAACTTTAAACTCAGAGATGGTTAGATAGTAGAATGTTAAAGTCAGGGGGACATTGGGAATGTATGCTAAGCCAGGTAACTCTCATAACTGTGGCCTATTTATTTTTGTTGTCTTGTATTGTATTTATTGTTATAAGAGAAAGAACCATTTGTTGGACTGAAAGGGGGAGCTGTTGGGGGAAAAAAGATATACCTTAAACTTAAAAAAAGGGAAGAAAAAATAAATTATTAAAAAAAAATTAAAAAAAGGGCTGGAGAGGTGGCTCAGAGGTTAAGAGCACTGGCTGTTCTTCCCAAGGTCCTGAGTTCAATTCCCAGCAACCACATGATGGCTCACAGCCATCTACATTGAGATCTGCCCGGGCATATATGTAGAGCAAATACTGTATACATAATAAATAAGTAAGTAAGTAAATAAATAAATAAATAAATAAATGTTTAAAAAAATAAAAAAATTTAAAAAAAGGGAAGAGGATGGGGGGTTGAGGGGGAAGAGAGTGGGAGGTTGGGACTGGAGGGGGGAGTAGGGAGAGGATTGTGATTGAGATGTAACTTAAAGAAATAAAAAATAAGTTATTAAAAAAAAGGAAAGCACACACACACACACACACACACACACACACACACACACACACACAC